>OY982561.1:14015924-14243730 GCA_963859945.1 Euplagia quadripunctaria
GCCGCCGCCGCCGCCCCGCGCCGCGCCATCACCGCCCCGACCCCCGCGACACCGACCCCTCCCGCCCGACGCCGCACTCCCGCTTCTCTATTAGGATTTATCGAACACGATCGGCTTAAAATTCAATCCTTTTACGGCTTTCATATGTAAATCAAACTATGTTCACGACCGCTCGCCGACGGCCACGCGTGCCGTCCGATCCTTAAGCATTGCCGTCCGCGTCGAGGGTATGTTATTCAAGTTACGGCGTGTTTTTGAGCATTGTTGTTCAGCGGAGTGCGGCCGACCGTGGGGCAGCGGAGCCGCCGGTGTGCGGACTGACGGAGGCAGCAGGGCGCGCAGCCGCGTCGTCCCCGCCGCTCCCATTCAAGCGCCGCGCCACGCCACTGCGCGATGCTCTCGCCGACCTTGTCTCCTTCGCAGCTCGCCTGCACGAGGTCCTCGATCCGAGCTCTGACACGACTCATCACACCGTTGTCTCAGCCCCTCATTGATACATATTACTAGGTACTCGTCATTATTTATTTTATATTATCACATATACACATATCCGATAACTGTAGAGGAAAGCGTTTTGCGTTACTTAATTGTGTAAAAATATTTATATTCTATATAGGCTCTAACTATAATACCGTAATTACAACTCTATCATGACTATACGTTAATGACAAATTTCCGACATGGTGTACAAAAGTAACGGATTGGTTGAATTACATATACATATAGACATTGATTATAGTAAATATTCGATATATACTTACCATTTATACAAAAATCATTCGATATGAATAGGAATTATCTAGTCCTTGAAATGAAATGTCAAATTTAAAGTCTGTCATATCATGCACTAGTTCGGCCTACGTACCTGCATACTAAACACAGCCAAAAAATAATGCCTCATAATATATCCGTCAATGACATAATGTAATTTCTTATTATTTTTTGTGACAACGGTGAAAGATTGCAGATTGTAGTGGTGGTGTGTTGAGCTCGGCGGGGATGCGGCGGTGGCGGCGGCGCGCGGTGTCGGCGCGCGATCAATGAGGTTGCTCTCTTCCCTGTTTCAGTGCCTCCCTGCAGCCCATCCGCGCCCTTACTTTCCCCACGTTGAAATCATCCCGTAACTATGGAACTTGCAATTCGAACATTATTTTGAAAATATTAGCTGACGCACTTTTTTAGGTGGCGAATAAAGTAATGTTGAAATTGGATATTTTGATAAGAATCATTAACTCCATTATTTTATTTCAGTTTACAAAGCCGTTATTTAATTTCTATCGGGGAGAGGGAAATCTCATCAACATTTTGTGGATATAGTCCCTGATTTTCTATAAGAATACAAGTCAAGTTTGATCAAGTGTATTCAAGAAACACAGATATTATTAGGCTTACTTAACTAAAAGAAGGCTTCAACAAAATAATTGAATAATTCAACATAAAAGAAAACTTCATAGTAGGTACCTAATCTTAAAAAAAACCATCACGATATATATCTTACAAAAATACGTAAAAGTTTATTCCTGACCATGTGTTTTTCATTTACGCCCAGGGTAGGGGTTTCGCAACCATCGCAATGGGTATGTTATTATAAGTACACGATACACTTACCACATGACCTTTTTTAAAATATTTTAACTGATTTATTTATACATATACAAATATTGTTAAATTATTAGAATATAAAAAATGCTCAGTGGCTGGAAATTCTAAATACTTTAAGTTAATTTGTATACTACACTGCAATTTGTAGTTATGCTAACATAAAGAAACAACTATTCTCAAATACATTTTAAAAATTAACGGGTTTGAGGCTCACTGTCATTTAATAACTCTAGACAAGTTATCATAGATTTCAAGAGTAACATTGTAAATGAGTTTTAATGTTATATAACAAAATCCGCACATCAGTGGGTGGTTAAGATAGGACCACGAGACGACTCGGAGAGAGTCGACGAGGCATGCCTGCGCCTAATGTCGCAGAACCTGATAATGAAGGGTGTTTGCTCATTACCGCAACCACTTTACGTTCCTACGCGGCTGCGCTCACGGCCATTTAACACTTATTATATATTGAAAAACTCATACTTAAGCAAAATTTTCCAGCAAAATTTTATAGAAGATAATTACTGCATCGTTTAATGTACATTTATTACGTTAAAAATTCACTTTCTGAAGTCATTAGTACCTTGAGATAATTAGTACTGTAATGAAGGAAATTAATTAGCTACAGAAACGCAAAGACAGGAACAATGTTGTATTCGGAGTTCGTAATTGTACCAAGGCCCTCTTAGACGCTGAATATTCTGTTTAATAGATGGCCAATGTATTAAGAACTAGGAAGTTTGCGAGACTCGGAGAAAGCGCCCAAGGAGTAGGTACATACTGTTGAATGGCGCACTACGAACAAAAGCGGTTCATTTGCTAGAAACTAGGCGAAATAATGAACGTCCTATACCTGAGTGAAATGTCAAAAGTAAAGGTTAAAAGTTACGGGTGCATTAGAGCTTGGTTTTCAGCGGCCATATTTGAATTTGTGTCTACTTTACTACATATAGTAACGTTATACAACGTCCGTTGTCAACGAAAATATGGGTAGGTACTATAATGAAATGCACAGATACTGTAGAGACAAACTAGACCGATCGCCAAATGTGTCAAGTATAGTGTATTCGATGTTATTAGTCTTAGAAAGACACTAGGTACCTACTGATCTAATTGAAGTCTTATCGCTGTAACAGAAATTTTATAATATTAATTTAATTTCATTGGCATATGGGAGGAACAATTAAAGTTGCAGCCTGCTTGAAGGCGAACAGGAGTAGGGAGTTCTGGAGCAACGCAAACATCGGTGTGTTCTTGTACGTAGCTGCAACAAAGAAAGAAATAATGGCAATACTTTATGTATTGCCATTATTTTTACCTCAGCTCAGAAAAATACCAACTTGCCATACTTGATTGAACAAGTAATGAAAAAAAATACATACAGCCAAACGTACAACCTTCCTCTTTTTGAAGTCGGTTAATAACAATAATATTAAAAACCAATGTTGCTTGGTTTAAAGAAAAAACAACAGAAGTACTACACATTCCTCTAAGTTCTGAGGATTTCCCTCTTTTTTCTAGCGATTCCATCATCAGACTCTCATTCGGTGAATACTCTCAAAATCGGTCCATAATTGACGGCAATATCGATGAGAATACATAAAAAGAAATACAACGTAACATAGAACCTCCTCCTTTTTTGAAGTCTGTTAAAAAGGTGAGCTAAGTACCTATTCAATTACATTCACGCTCTTTTATAGTGTAGTATAATAAAAACACATTTTGGTAGTTTTGGAGTGGTTGTGGATTTTTGTCTGCATTACACAAAACTTTATTAATTTAGAATAGAATAGAATAAACTTATTGTACACCAGTAAATATTGCTTAAAGTAAGTTTACAAAATTGATATGTACAAAGGGCGGCCTTATCGCTAAAAGTAATTTCTTCCAGGCAACCTTGGGGTGGAAAAATAATGACCAGTAATATAATAATTTATTATAGTATTTGTTTCAAAAAGTCAAACGATTGAATTGTTGATTGTAACTGTTGTAACATCTGAATACAAAACTGAATACCGATGACCTGGCTAAAATGTTGCGCGGCCTTTTTAAACAGCGCCACGTCTTTAATTTTACTTTCGTGTCGTTTTCCAATCACATCATAGATATCACACACGTTCTTGAATTATTTCTAATATTTACCACTCACATATTGTTTTGAGTTATTTTTATCACCAAAATTACACATCGTATTTGTGAAGATAATGTGGCATAGCTGTTGAGAAGGTGAGGAGTGGCTGTGGCGGGCCGCGGGTGAGTGCCGTGTGGCGTGTGGCGCGAGGCGTCACGACCGTCGCGTGATCGCTCAATGGCTGCCTGCAAATTGCATATTACACGCCGTGTTCGCTCTGCAACCGACCATTAGTGCATTCCCGCAGATTACTTCATAGCGAAACCGACCACGGAAACTGTTACATTTTTTATAGACCAGCAAAATTTTGTAATAACTAATATTTCAGTATTTTTAGAACGTTTTTTATTGGTTTAATGCAACAGATTGTGTTGTGAGGTGTAATGAATCTATATACAACAATTTATTGAGAGACTCTACGCATTTTTTTTATACAATTAACGGATTTTTTGACTGGCCTGTTGGCCTAGTGGTTAGTGACCCTGACCGCTATGCTTATAGGTCGTGGGTTCGATTCCCACCTAAGTCTGGGTGTTCTTTGTGTCCGTTGTTTCTATGTTTGTAAAGTCCCCTGCGACACAGGAGTAATTCCTAATGCGGGAGTTGTCTTTTTAAACAAAAAAAAAAAATTTAAAGTACACTCAAATACCAAACAATTATTATCTGATCGCGATCGCGTAAATATTTTTTTTTTGTAGAGAACGAGCCCATAGTAGTCAACACACTACATCAGTATTAGCGAAGTGACTACTCCGCTGCTCCATTAATAAAACGCTATTAGTTTTATTGACTTTCTTACATAATTATGATAGGCATTTTCCGTTTATTAAACGGTGGCAAATAAGTATACCGCTTACCTCATCGTAAGCGATGACTGTCGCGTACATAATATAATATACATTCGCTACCCCAACTGTGTAACTTGCAAGTTGCAAGTCCTAGTCAGCAGCTGAAACACGATATTATACGTTTACGACGCTGTTTTTTTGTAAGGTTGTTTGGATTTTTTGTAATATGTAAAAACCATTTTTATCACTTATAATCACAGTAAATTATCTTAAAAAATACATACCGTCAACTAACCTCAAATTCTACAAACGTACTCAAAGTAATATGTAAAAACTAGAGATGCGCCGAATAGTGGTTTCACCGAATAGCCGAATACCGAATATTATTCGGTTTAACTTTTACCGAACCGAATATTCGGCCGAATTATTCGGTTTACATTGTTTTGCTGCGTATAAATGTTGATTTAAAGTTTAAAAATAAATATTGGTCTCGATTCTATTGTACACTCGACTAAACTAAAACCTGACTTAATTTCTTCATCAAATCAACCTTGTCTTCTTTGTAACAAGGTCTATTTGTTACTGGCATCTATATTTCAGCGCCACTAAATTTCACTAAAACCTATCAACTTTATTTCCACGCAGCGAGAGTCCCCATTTATTCGAATGCCGTATAAAAACTTGTTCAAAACGAACTAAGATGACGTTATTTTAATCGACACCTACGAAGACGCTTACTAAAAACACAGAGCAAAAGAGATGGCATTCAACGGATAGCGGCTCTCGCTACGTGGCATTAAAGTTTATTTAAGCGTGTCAGATTTTAGTCGACAAATAAATTGCTTATTTCGATAGCGACATATGTTACCTACTTGTTTAAATTTGAAATAAGACCTTGTTTCGAAGTGTACAAGGTTTACATCTTATATGAAGAAAATTTAGTCAATTTAAATTTAGAGAGTGAAATAACAGAATTGGTACCATTGTTTTGAGGTTTAAATTAAATGTTGATTTAAGGTTTAAAATAAATGTTGACTATAGGTTAAGAAATAAATATATTTTCTTTGACTTATAATATAACATAAATCTTACATAGGAAGTCTTGTATTTTAGTCCTACACCTTGGCTACATGAGCCAAGAAAATAGAAAAGCTTGAACCGAATATATTCGGCAACAAAACCGAATAATTCGGCCGAATACAAATAGTGGAAAAGATGCCGAATACGCCGAATACAGAATACCAAACGAATATTCGGCGCATCTCTAGTAAAAACCATTTTTATCACTATCGTGAAGTTGGTAACTTTTTTTGAAAAACTAAAATGTTCACCAGCTAACTTCAGGGTTTTTTGTGACGGTGTGTCATAATTTTTCCCTAACGCGCCATAACATGTTTTTGAAGTTATACTTCATAACTTCAAAAACATGTATATACCTTCTCTATTTTTTTATATATTACCGAATGCAGGATTCTGCTGTTTCTTTTATTAAGCTTCTTAAACCACATGTTAATGTTTGAATAGTCCCCTTAATAGATAAACACAGCAACGACTGTTAATATGAATGGGTAAAAAATTGACAATATGTGGATAGGAATACACATAAAACCATTTAAAATGACAAGTTGCTAATGAAAAAATTAAAAACAAAACTGCTCGGACAAGACACAGCCACCATATTGCATTTATTTTTAAATTGTAGCCAGTTTCACTCGGGATAATGTAAGGATTCTAATGGTACCCTATACCATACATAATCAAAATATTTGTTCAAGCTCTCGGGCTCACAAACATACATTAATCCTCAAAACATTACACTCCTTTTTTGGGCAGCCGAGTAAATTGAGTTGAATTGAGACATTGTGAACTGGAGGACATTTTTGTATATAATAAATGAACCCCTAAAACTGAAGTTACACTGTTTTCTTTTACGGGACCAGATTAGGCACCCCAGGTTGAACCATAAAAAATTGAGCTGGATTCACTTCGGTAACTTTTTACTTATTGGTTGATTTGCTTACGTCAATGACACCATGTCCCTTGTTAAAAACAATGTATATTGCTGCGATCTGAGAATCACAAATCTTTTCCGTCTGATATTGTTCATCCCACTAACATTATAAATATGAAAGTTTGGATGGATGGATGGATGGATGAAATAAAAATAATCCATATTTATTTTCAGTACAAAACAAATTTTCTAGGTACTAGAATACTAAAATTGAAATACATCGACATTTGTAGCTTTAAGAAGAGAGTTATTATAGTCACCAGTAGATGGATGGATCCATCTACTGGTGACTGTATGATCATAGTAAGTTCGAGGGCTCGCACTTCACGATAATAGCCATTTCGAGTCACAGGTACGGCCTGCCCTTCCCAAGTTCCTACTTACACGCCCCAATCTATCCTTATAAGCAATATCCTTTCCCTTCCATTCCCTTTCATTGCTGATCCTTCTTACCTACCTTCCTCTTTCAATTTACCCTCAATTTGCCCAACTTTAGTACCCAAAGTGCCCAGTTGGAGGCAATAGGCTTGCCCCCTATTATGTGAGTGGGATCAACTGATAGTCTTATACGCCTCGGCCCACTCCTTCGGAGATACAGGCGTGACTATATGCATGTATGTGTGACCATAATATAAGGTTATGTCCTAAGATTTTTATGGCGATGAAAGAAGAATTTTAGTCACCCCGACATTTTACTGACACAACTTTATTGTTTATGTGCGCATGAACTAATTGTCAAGACTTCTCAGTATTCAGCATTAGCAATCGTTTATTCACAATATATGGGAAGTACATTTATCAAAGTCCAAGATAAGAAGATAAAACATTTTATTCATTTGGCGGACTCGGTTGCTGTGGTTAAACTAAAACAGTCAAGTCCGAACTTTGGCGTGACTATACTTTCATTATGTAGGTTTATTTAAACAAATTTTAACCAAACACAGTTTGTAACAAGGATATAATTATTTGTAAAAAAAATATTGTTTCTAGAAAATATTGAGTGGGCTTAAAAAAACTGTATTAAAGTATGAATGAGTCACAACTGGCACCTCTGTGTTGTTATAACTTTGATTCCGTTTGATGATTGAATTACAGTAAAAAAAAATAGATGGAGAAAGTACTTACTCATTAAAATTAACTTTATTAGCTTTTAATAGCTTTCCAGTGTTATTACTTACTAGCTGCGCCCCGCGGTTTCACCCGCGTAAGTCCCGATCCCGTGAGAACATCGGGATAAAAAGTAGCCTCTGTGCTAATCCAGATCTTCAGCTATCTACATACCAAGTTTCATCGCAATCCGTTCAGTACTTTTTGCGTGAAAGAGTAACAAACATCCATCCATCCATACTCACAAACTTTCACCTTTATAATATTAGATTATATGGCATGTCTGAATACAACACGCCAATATCTACTTTTTTTTTGCGGTACCGCCCTTAACAGGTTGCCTTGAGTACTGAGCCTAGGATTTTTTTTTGCACCTAGTCTTTCTGTCACGCTTGTTATCTTTCAATTAGGCGTCACGTCATTTGCTGTCTCCTTTTAATAATACTTAAATATTTCTTACATTTAGTATAGTTTTTGGAAAAGTTTAAGATTTACACAAAAGTTTTGTGACCTATATTGCTTAAGCTCCTGTAAGGTAGCCTAGAAACCTCTTTTTTTAAAGAAATATTAAATAAATCTCAGTTTCGATTTTTCACATTTTTGACACACCCGAGTGATCGATTTGGTTGCGTGCGATCCCGCCAAGTATTTCACACATCCGAACCAATATAATAAAATGTGAAAGTGCTTTTAGTAATTCATTTAATGCTTAAAAAATAGGTTTATTAAAAAGATTTCCGGGAGTTTTGAAAAGTAATAGGAATTTATCTCTAGTTTAATTTTTCACATAACTATGTTCATCGTAAAATGAGTAGGAAAGAACATATTGTTAAAAAACTGTTTTGGCACATTTTTTTCACTATGGCGAAGATGAAAGATACAATGCGTCAAAGTAGAAATTTTGAAAGAACACGTCAAAATCTATAAAATCAGCAATTTCCAAAACTCTTGGAAAACTTGCCAGGTAAAACTACCAAATGACGGTTACCTACCTACCTACTTTTTTATGTATTTTACCTGTAACAGTTCAAAAAGGACATAATGTGATCATGGGCATATGGCTTTTGGCCCTGCAAGGCCCGTTGACTTAAACATAGCTTTAATAAATTGAATACAATGTAAGCATACAAATACCTGCATGTATGGTATGCCCATGAATGTAATATTATGTTATTTTCTCGGACATGACAGAAATACCAGAATTACATTTGAAAAAGAAATAAGCAAAATATCGAGACACACGGCAGTGTGTTCGCCAAGTTCGGGGCGTTCGCACAGCTAGTATTTACATTATTTAAACCAACCATTTCGAGGTACTTTTCACCCTCCCCCCCCCCCTAACTAAGACACTAATGAAATATTACATACTCATATTTTTTTTTGTTTAATAAGAACGGCTTAGATATTAAATATCTCCAATTTAATGAAAATCTTTTACAGTGCTCTAGTTGTTTTCGTTTGGAAAGTGCTATTTTAATAACTGACTCACTCATCAAAATTCTAGATTACTTCTAGGTGACCGAGAACTGTAGAATTTGGCATGAAGCAAGGTCTTATAACATAATTAAAGGGAATTAAAAAAAAATTCAGTCGTAGGATTGCACGTCAGAAGTGAAAACATAACTTACATATACATGGGCGCAAATCTTCAAATATTGTTTTTTTTTTAAGTGATTATATTATTATAGAAATATCCAAAATACATTAGACTGATATTCAAATAATTATTAGTAAACATTAAAACAATTATTTATCAAGCTCTAATATTTAGTTCTCATAGCCACTATTTTGACTCTTTAAAGTCGAACTTACGATTGAAATAGTCATTTAAAATAATAATATGTTCAAATAATTGTGTAAATGTGTAAAATAAAGTCTATTAGAATTAATATTCTGTATAAAATTTTATTATTTTATGCATTAGATAAAACTTAATTTCTATTGAATCCTGATTGCAGCTGCTGACGATCTGTATAAAAATAATATTTGTGTATGTTAAATAAATGGAATTTGTGTAAAATTGATTAACATATTTATTTTTGAATATTAATCTTTTTAATAATGATTTTTGGTTATTTGATTTATTTGTTATAAAAAAGGCTGTAGTCGCTTATCCGTTTAAAAAAAATTATTGTAAGGTTATTTATAAAAACGTTTGAATTGTGAAAAAGAGTTTAGTACTGTGCTAGCGGTTGTGTGAAAATAAACCAAGTCATTTTTAGTGCGTGTTTTCATTGTGATGGACCCTGAACATGGAAACCCTGGCGTATCGCCGACATATACATACACAGACACATCTGTATATAAAATGTATGTATCTGAGCGTGACAGTCACGTGTCAGTGAAAAGACAAAAAAGTCATAGGTATAGGTTTTCATCCATCATTATATAAATTTTATAACTTGGCAAATATGTCGAATGAAATGGTTAGTAATATAAAACAGTTAACTCACTTTCATAAGAAATTCAAATTAAAATTGAAGATTGAATTGAATTAAAAAAGGGGGCTCGTGGCTAAGTGGTAACCGAGTAGGTTAGCATATTACAAAATTAAGTAGTACTAGTCAGGTCAGTCTTAGGATGGGTGACCATTTTTAACACATTGAGACCCCTCTGTGCCTCGGCGAGCACGTTAAGCTGTCGGTCCCGGTTGCCATACGACCATCTGTGGCATTCGTTACGGCTAATTGGAGCTTTTTTTTTTTTTTTTGTCGGTGGAAGATCCTACATGGATGTCCTCCGCCTTGGGGAGGCGAAGGTGTCTGTCGGACTCTTACCGACTAAAAACCACCCCGGTGTTCCACTACTTGCCTAAGATCAGGTGAGCGAGAATCGCTATTGCATTCTTCCGCAACCCCCGATAGGCATTGACCCGTCTCACCCTAGACGGGTCCCGTCACCCGGTGCGACCATCACCCGTCGGCCGCACTCCTCTGAGAGCGCACGCGGAACACTGCATGCTGCCTCTCGGGCCTGTATCTGTTCGGACGACGACTTCCCCAAAAAAGTTCGCCGCCGACAGGCCACTTCCTAAGGTGGCTGGAGGTCATTAAACGCCCTCCGGCGCCCGGTGCGTCTGCTGCGGGCAGAGAGAGCTGTACTCCGCTCTCTCTCCCGTTCCGCCGCCTCCTTTGCGGACATCACCTCCTCACAAAAGGAGGCGACAGCGTTCCATGCGCTCTCGCTCCGAACCATAGCCAGAACTACGGTTGGTAGCGAGAGATTACCCGCAGCACCGACTGCCACGACGAGATCACGGTGCTGGTTAGCCCAGGCTGGGCATTCCGACAGTGTGTGCAGCGCCGTGTCGTCGGGGCAGTTACCACAATGGTGGCACCGTGACGTCGGCTCCCGGCCGATCCGACACAGATACTTGCCGAAGCAACCATGTCCGGAAAGCACCTGCGTCATCCGGAAGGTGAGGGCCCCGTGCCCTCTCTCCAGCCATTCTCGTAGGACAGGTCTTACCGCCGATATAGCGGCGTGCCCCGCACTAGGTCACGCAAGTCGCTGCTCCCACTCCACCACCAGGATCTAGCGGAGCTCGTCCCGATGTGCCTCTACTTCGTGAGGCACTGGTTGGTCGTCCCGATCTAGCGCATCCTTGCGCCACCGGTACTGCAACGCAAGGAGTACTGCGTCCAAATCCCAGGGCGCGGATCCGGCAAATAGGCTAGCCGCCTCGAAGGAGATCGTACGGTACCCCATTATCACCCTGACGGCCAACGGCTAGTTGGAGCTATAAAAAGTCCGACAACCTGGTCTAACTACAGAACTTCGATATCGCCTAGTACTTGGGTTGTGGAGGTTCGACTTCGATTCGATTTCGTTTGTTAAATATCGAAATTCGGCGGTATCGTAGTTAGACTGTAAGCTGACCCTGCTGACTGAGCTTAGTTGGGAAAAGGCGCGGAGGAGGATGATCACTTAGATTAAAATTTGCTAAGTTATGAAATTTATTTAATCGTTTTCACAGCTGGTTATTATTTCAGAAAGTGCGATTGAACTTGACGCTCATTTAGATCCCTAATTCCCAGATTTTTTTAATACCAGAATAGGAAGCCTAGGATAGTACCCAATCATCGATACATATTATTAATTAAGGCCGTCAGAAATTGCGCCTTATTTGAACTTCCTACATTTAGAACATTGTACTCGGCATTGTTTTTGAAGATATTTTGCGACTTTACCATATATGAAAACCCGGAAAAAGTACGGAGCAGATTAGCTGGAAATTGCAATGACGATGACCCATTGAGAATAAAAGTCAAATAATTAAAAAAGAAAAAAATAAATCAACCTAATTCTCAGTCAAGATCTTGCCAGTTGCCATGAAGTCAATAGGCATCCTCTAACGTAGGTTGAGTCAACCAGCGTTAGAGGTCGATGGTTCCACATTTCTAATCCACAGCCTTCCAGGTCTTAAACATCGGAAATATTACTAGGTACATAATATATTATACATTAGTGTGCTAGAAAGACCGATTCCTTTCTTTTAATATTTGCCCATGTCACACATCAATATGAACATATTTTTTCTCTACAATTTTGTATTATTTTTATTTTTTAAAAAAGGTTCTCGGTGGAAATGGCCATTACTTGACTCTTTTAATTGAAAATATACTCGTCTAGCAATTGATTAATGTTTTTGCCTCGATAATAATGTATTATCAACAACAAACATACAAATATTTTTATATCGTATATTAGTAGCTGCCTTAAAGATATTTTTCTTTGTGTATTTTTTTTTCGTTATATACCTACCAAAGTTGTCAAACAAGTGCACAGCCCTCAATATATGATAAACCGGTCGCTACCAACACTTGTAGTACAAGTGGTGTAGCAGGCGCATTGTCAACCCCATTATTATTATTATTGTTTGAGTGCTTAATGCCACCTCGACCATTTCTGGTCTTTTGTGGCGCAACTAACGTCAACCCCATACCCCTACATCCAACTTGTAGTTTTTGTAGCACTAACCTAAGCGAGTGGTTCCGGTTTGCTTTGGCAGGTTGGAGGCCCTTCCCCAGTCAGAATGTCTGATGTGCCCTAGCGTGATGCCCTACAGTGATAGAGACTCTTGTTTCTGTTATAATTGACAGCCATAATCGCAGACAAAAGCAACTAGCTATTAAAAAGAAACCTGATTTTCACGTTTCGATTTTTTAGGATTAGCTTATAATAATTGATCAGTCCAAACAAACTTTTTAATATATGACCTCGTTTATCGAACATCTATGATAGTGCATAATATAAAGACGGGGTCGATAATTTTTAATGCTTCCCCTACTTTTCTGTATAAAATAGTATACCTAGTGGTTCTGGGAAACAATTGTATGTTATGCCACAAGTCAATAGTAATCGTATTCCATTTTCAAGATTGTGCTATTTGATTTATGGTTGCAGAAAGGGTGTCGTTAAAATTGCATGGACTGTGTTATATATGAATTATATCGGAGTGATGTATATTGGTTGACGACCGAAGGCGACGGGTTGGTTGTGCTGATTACTTATTAATGACCTGTCAACCCTCGAACGCCGATAAATTGTATACAAAACTAATTGTATCATTACCGGATAACAGATAGCAAAAACATTTATATTTCATGGGTGATAACCTCGGATTTACTTATGCTTTTTGTGGTTATACATAGAAGTTGCCAAAGTTATATAATACCTAGTGGTAGTTCTTAAAACATTTAAAATTATTCTGTAGATTTATTTCTTACTCATATTTTGATTTTACTTTATTTTATCATCTAAATGTTTTTGTTTAAAATATTCAGTGAAACATTCTAAATGAATCGTTAAGTAGAAGTGGTGTAACCCTCACAAATGTAATATTGAGTAGACAGAAATGCCTGCAGACGGCAGAAAAGGGTGTTTCCAGAGACATTTAGTACGTGAAAAGCAACCGACATTTTCTAAGTGCATACCATGCTTATACGAAAAGCCATCATTCGTCGTTACTCGTAAGTCGAATCGAGTACAGTTAAGAGCTTTCATTATTGTCAAAACTACGTTAGAGACAGCTCTAGGGCAAAAATCAAATAAAGTTAAAAAATCTTTGTACTCGTTATAAATAGCCCGAAAAGGTTATATAGGTGATAGGGATGTTATTTTTAAAGAAACATTTAATACTTATATGGAATAAACAAGGTTTCCAATTCGCGAAGAGAATGCATTTAAGGACAGATTTATCGACGCTACGGCAAGTGACTGGGATGTTTGCCTTCAGAGCGCTGAGTTCCGGATATGAAACTCGTGACAAATTGTTGAATATTATGTGTCTGACGGTGACATATGTTTTTTATAGCTCATAAGTCTTTCATTTTGAGCTTTATATTATGTGGCATCAAAAACACGCGGAGCTTGTGTTTGAAGGCGTAAGTATGTATGTCTGCGTCCCACACTTTTTGCTCTAAACAGTAAAACTGCGCTTTTCTCCATGTCTAGTGAGAAAATGACTATTAGTTATGAGGTCACCGGTAATGATGATTGCAAAGCTGTCGCTACTTAGCAAGGAAACCTGATTTTCTCATTTAACATTTACAACTTCGACGAATCATGATAAAATAAACGAGGCCAGCGTTTTTCCTATTTATACCTACTTCAAATCGCTGAAATACTTTTTAAGATTTTACTCCACATCGTTATAAGTGTTTGTGTGCTTGAGTCTTTAGATCTGTAATACAATAGCTGTGAATTGAAACCATTACGCTATCACCGTTTATGACAATTTAACTCTTACTTTCTACGATAAATTATTTTACAAAAGATAAACCGGTTTTGGTCTCATTCTTATGATATTGGCTTCGCGACCAGGAGATAGCTGTTAGAATCCATTAGATTAAACCACTGTGGAAAATCTTATAACGTAGCTATTAGCTTAGTCAGTAGAGTTTACAAAATTAGTTACCTAAATTTAGATGACCTACGTTCTATTGTTATAATACACACACACATAAATATCATAGATAAAACAATAAAAAGGTAGGACCCATAACAAAAATAAAAAACCAGACAATCGTAAGTCTGACTCGGGTACGGAGGGCTTCGTACAATCTTGTATGTAGGAAGTTCGTCCAATCTCGGGGAACGATTCCCTAAGATTATTGCCCGCTTTTCCGCGAGTATGTTTGAAAGACAAACTTTGGCGTTGTAAAAATACTCCCGCATATATCAAGATACGACACAATCACTTTCCAACCGCAAAATAGAAGTTCGTCATCGCAATTTTTTTATGTGATATGTTAAAATATAAAGGCTCAGGCTCGTTCCTGAGAAAAAAGGTCTTGACCAACAGACGGACGGACAATGAAGTAATCCTATAAGAGTGCCTTTTTTTCTTTTGAGGAACGGAACCCTTAAAAAACAATATTGCAAAGAGATTTGCTCAGTTTGTTAACTGTTAACTTGTCTGGTGCTCTTGCGAAACATGGACAAAACCTATAGTAATCATTAACTTTGCCTTTTCATAATGGATATCTAATCATTAAAAATATTTTAATGTGTAGAAAAGAGCAAAGATATTCTATCGCCGCCGTCATCGAGCAAATGTACATGATATGTATTGTATTTAAAGAATATTATAAAATAAGTTATTTCTTCAAAATGAATTATTTAAAGGGCTTTTCTATTTCCACAACATAAACAAATATATATTTATGGGAAAAGTAACGAAGACAACATTTTTGATAAATCAAGTGTTACATACCTCTGAATTGCCTGACGTTTCGACCAGGTTGCACTGGCCGTGGTCACAGGCTGACTGGCTTAGTGGTGCACGCCCTCCGTCGTCGAGATCGTGAGGTAGAAGGTTCTTTATCCTCACGTACATTTTCAATATTTTTGATATTTTTGTTTCGCCATGTACCGTCACATACAGTAAGTTTAAAAGTTAGTACCACGTATACTATTAAATACACTTCCATTTCTAAGTACATTATATAACAGCACTTTCTTTATTATTTAGTCAATGATTTTTGTGATTGATAGGTTTTTTAAATCAATTAATAGGTGTATTGGAATGTAATGTTATTTATGTGGTCAAAATATACATGTTTTCGTTTGTTCCAAATGTAAGCACAGAAAAAACTGAAGCAATTATTTCAAAAGAAACTAGTTTTTACTCACACATATTAAAATAAACTAAATTTAAATGTCATAATTACAACCTCGTTCTTGAGGAGAAAGTTATGATTTAAGGTTATATTATTATTAATGTAGTATCTTCTTTAAAATTACACACGTCAAAAGTGTCTAGGGATCAAGTACGTTTTAGAGTATCGCCGCAATTGAGGATTATTATTTTAACTTTTTTGAATCGTTATTGATTCTTGTTAGTGAATTTCATTATTTGAATAAGGAATTTTCTTTAAATTTTGATTAAAAATAGAAAATCAACTGTTAATCAGGATTCCTATAAAAGTGTGTAATAGTGTTTTTACAAAACCATTATAATTTCTGCACCGGAACTGAAAAAAATTACATCGATATGGAGCGACGACATCATTTGACACGAGAAGAGATGATGAGAGCCGTCGGAATGTTGCAAGCTGGTTCCAGGTAACGTACTGTGGCTGTCGCTCTTGGCACTACACAGAGTGTCATGCCGAGCGACATGGTGGACGATCTCGCATCACCACTCGCAGACAGGACCGGTACATCCAAAATACTGCTCGACGGAATCGTACCATGACCGCCATGATGTTGGTTATAAGTGACCAAACCATCTGAAATCGTTTACGTGAAGTGGGTCTGCGTTCCTGAAGGCCGCTGAGAGTTCCAGCTATAGCACCCCGCAATCGTGGGGCCCGTTTACTCGTACAATGGGCTCACGAACACAGAAATTGGGAGGAAGAAGACTGGCGTTGTGTTTGCTTTTCCGATGAATCTCGTTTTGGAATGAATTAATGCACGACAATACACGTCGCACACGGCTTGAGTCGTAACACGCACTCTTGCCGATGCTCGCATCAACGTTCTGCCGTGCCTGCTCAATCGCCTGACATCAACCCAATTGAGTACGCATGGAATATGTTCCAAAGAAGAGCACTGCCGATGGATGCCGTGAATACCTCACAACAACTTATGGACTTGTTAGAACGTGGGCGGCTATTCCTCAAAGTGATTTTGATGAACTGATTTTAAGCATGCCAAATCGCTGTGATTGTGTCATTCCTGTCAATGGTAGAAACACAGATTATTATTTGTTTGTCTTTACAATAAAAATTTAAAAAATCCTCATTTTTGCCATTTAATTGGCGATATTAACTTAGGTTAATTTCCCACAATTTGCAAAAATTGCAATTACTCTTAATTTTAACAAAATATATTGTGATAAGTTGTTATCTTAAATATTAGAAATTAAAGTAAGAAGCCAGTCTGGAAGACTAGATTTGGAAAATATTAATTGGATATTTTTTATAGTTAAAAATGTATTTGATCCCTAGACACTTTTGATGTGTGTATGTTGGTAATTTATAAGGTATGCTAGGTAACTAGTTAAAGTATTTTAAGTATTATAAAGTTAATAGCTCTCGAAGTATGTAGGTAGCTCACACATACAGAGTGAAGCTGGCCGTCGTCAGCAGTGTGTGCCTTACCGGGTGTAATTGGGTGAGCCTCTCACACCTACTATGGAAGAAGTCAGTGCGATTTTCATTAACCTCAAATGAGAAAAATGTCGTCATTCGACGTGTTCGTTCCAAGATGCAGTGATACGAACGTCTAAGATGATATGTTTGAAGTAACTACCAAAACTAAAATATCATTGTTAATTTTAGAATGTCAGAATTAAGGTTTGTGAAATAAATAGGTTAGAAAAACAACTATAAGTATGGTTTAAATTACGACACATATAGGACATACTGGCATACAAAATGTCACTAACGTAAATTTACTTAGCTCTCTTTATGAATTGTATAGATTTAAGTACCTCAAGACGATACTCAAGGCTGTAAAATGTCTCGTTGTTGTCATTACTAAAAAATCTGGAAATCTATAAAGCCTATTCTTTTGTCAAGATGTGAACTGATTTTAGACCCTAGAATATAAAGATTTTATTACATCTGGAAATCGACTTTCGTCTCTTGAATTTTTTTCTGGCTTAGAAAATTTTTCAACGTTTATGATAGCTTCTAATTAATAAACTATGAAAAGAGCTGGCAAGTAGATCGTGTCCCTTCTTTTTAAGACAGTTATAGTCTTAATTAATGTCTGATATGTTTCTACCTTAACAGATATTTGATATTACTCGCTCATATCAAATAACGTAGTGTAGCTCTGTAGTGTAACTGAGACCGCACTTAGTAAAAATCTTCTTGAACGAGCAAAATCAATTTAAATTATGTAAACTACCTTTTAACAAAGTCAAGCTGCGGTCAATGCTGTTAATCCTGGCATACAAAAATTGCAACTCTGACAAAATGAAAAATGTAATCGTACTTTACGATTACGATGAGTTAGTTAGAGAGTTTACTACCTAGTATAAGTGGCAGGGAGCCATTAGATAAAGAACGCGTATGACCGCTTTTTTGAATGTCTTTAGGAGAGCAACTGGAAGGCTGCGATGATGATGATGTTGCTCAAACTTATAAAATACAACATCGATCGAATACAACAATGTAAGTGAAAAGAACTTATTGAAAAAAAACACAAAATATTGTTTAAAAACAAGCGATTACCTCAAAGGCTTGTTATATTACGTGTATTATTAGATTTCATTCTAAAGTAAAGTAAAAAAATCGGGTAGATATTCTTTCTTCTTTCTACGCTTATATACACTGAACTGAAACTGAACTTTTGTAAGAGTCAAAACTGTACAAAACGTTCTAAGTCGATGGAATTTAGCTGACTGAGTGCAACGATTAGGTGAATAAAACGGATAGAGACGATAATAAATGCGGACAGAATACGACTCACACTTAACTTCTTTTTTAATCAAACCTTTTTGGCTTTTAAAATTTTTGATCCGCGAAATTGCCCTCACCACCGTTATATTGGTCATACATGTAAGTTATATTTTCGCCTACAGTGTTTAACTAATTAACACTGCGGTATACACATGTAAAAAGATGTAGATACCAAGACGACCGCAGTAATTTAGGACAGTTAGCTGTGTATCTAACGGCTAGTACTATAAAGTTATTTTAAACTTTGTAATTATATATCATAATAATTAATTAATATCTTAGGTCAGTTTTAATGTTTCTGTATTACATTCTTTTATATTTTTAAACGGAACTAATTTGCAACTAAGACAAATAGATTGTTAAATGGTTCTGCGTCTTTTGGAACATTATTAATAGCACATAAAACGTTGTTTTTACTTTTGTCCAGGAATTCCAATACGGATTAGCTGACGTTCATTGTGATTTATGAGTAAAACTAAGTGCGTGTCTTGTGATATACCCGGCTATGCCTTTTAGAGTATAGTCTCAATAATTTTCTTTGTAAAATAGCAATTTAAGCAGGTTTTTGCAATCGACTGGTTGTTATTAGTGTTACTAAAGATAGGTTCGTTATATATACGAGTATGTATATTATATACTCATAACGAAAATCACTTACAACCTGGTGAGCCTCTTGATTGCTTGCTGTATTAGGAAATCCTCCACTGTATGATGTCAATGATAAACACTATAATTTTTTGTTTATTTAAATAAACTATTGTATCATTAAAAGTTTTAACTTTAGAACCGTGCAAGTGAGCAACTAGGTCTTGTGATCTCATGCCTCTGGAAAAGTGCCAAATGCATCTTATGAAATACCAATACAAAGGGTGAAATATGTACACATAGGGCTAGAGTTAAGATTCGTAATATTTACAGCTTTTAGTAGTCCTGAGGTCTGAGGAAGTTTTGAATTTGACCAACATTTAATTAATATCCTCAAATATCTGTCAATGCCAGTCAATGCTATTAAGAAGGCGATCGTGATATCGAAGTAAAATTCGGAGATTTTGACTAGACCATTCTAATGAATAACTAGAGGAAGGAAGCAGACTTAGCACTAATATAATAAACAAACGCATATTCTTAATTATATTATTGCTCATTCGATTTAATAAATTTTATTAATACGAAATTTATAACGATTCTACGATGTATAAATTTTTTCTAGCTAACGAATATGTAAAAAAAAACCGGACAAGTGCGAGTCTGATTCGCACACCGAGGGTTCCGTAAACTTGTATGTAGATAGAACGTCCATCTCGGGTATCTATTCTCAAAAACTTTTGCCCGTCTTTTTCGAAAAACAAACTTAACTTTGCGGTTGCGATGTACGACAAAGTTAACAATCCAACCGCAAAATATAAGTTTGTAATCACAAAAACTATTTTTTTATGTGATATAACAACAAATTAACGACTTTTGCAATTTTTCCTTTATCTGTGCTATAAGACGTTGCTTCGTACCAAATTTCAAGATTCTGAGTTCACGGGAAGTACCCTGTAGGTTTTGATTCCCTTGCGAGTGTCGAAAATTTGCGGAAATTTGCTGCGTAAACGGCTGTATCTTTTGATTGCGTTGGCTTAGAAGTTTGATATTTTCACAGCTCCAAGGGACAGTAGACCTGAGTATTTGATACAAATTCGAGCTTGATACCTCTACGCGTTCCTGAGAAAAAGGGTCGTGACAGACAGACATACCTTCGGACGGACGGACAACAAAGTGATCCTATAAGAGTTCCGTTTTTTCCCTTCGAGGTACGGAACCCTAAAAATGGTGATTTTGTATGTTGTATAATAAATTGAATGTGAATGTACTTTAATTGTAAGTAAATAACTATATATAATAACTAACTAACTGTGTAAATACCATGTGGCTTGTAGTGAAAACGACCAATAAGTTCTCGCTCATGCTATCTTACCACCTTTATTGGCTGGATGATATTGTCAGCATTATAGTATCCATACCTACATATATAAAGTTTAGGAATAACAACTAAATACTAAATTCAAAATTTCAAAGGTCTTTTAGCTCTTCTAAATTTATTGATTCCAAGGGCTCTGCATGTAAAGTACCTCCGAGTTTTTACAGTTCAAGCGTTTGTTTTGTTCAACTCAGTGAACAAAGAAAAATATTCTCAGAGTACACGGTTCTAGCAACAACAAAAATATGTGTATTAAGTTTGCATAACTCTCTATAACTTCAATTTGTATTATTCCATCGCCTTTCATTCATAAAGTTCAATAGAAAGTTCAATAAAACGACAGCTATCACTCAGAGTTCAGAGAGCATATTTTCTCACTCAGAGATAATACCGCGCCACCTTTTTTATCCAAAAGTTATGAAGGTCATCAGAATCATTTTGAAAATCAATAAATCATGACACTCTTAGTACGAATACACCACTCAGGTTTATTGGATTTCTAAAGATATTCAAGGTTATTATTTTTAATATTGAGTCTTAAGACATCTTTATTATAGGTGTTTCTTTTATTGCAATGAATTGTGACACCAAATAGACTACTGGGCCAATGTTACTTTGATGATCAAAGATTTAAGAAACTTCGTAATTCAACAATAGTAAGTGGTAGGAACTGCAATATTGTATATTTATAGTTTAAACATTTCCATTAGAAATTCTAAATTCCGTACTATGTGTAGGTACGTATGAATTTTGCGTCTCGTTGTAAAGTGAGCTGAGGTAGAATACCGAATAACTCCGTTACAAAATGTAATTTCATTCAGAGGTGATGTCACGATATTTTAGACGACATTGGAAATTGAGGAGTACCTACACAAACATCGACATTACATATATTATGAAGTCCTCTACCGCAGATAGGCTCTCCTAAATATTGCACGGATGGCGCAGTGCCTAAAGTGGCTTATACATAAGAGTATACCGTATTGATGAATGTGGACGTACTTTTGAACCATTAGCAATCCAGTAGACAATTAATCTTGAAACCATTTTTTAAACGTGTCATACGTTTGAAAAATGCTGCCAAGACTTGATCTATCTACTCTGAACAAAATCATACCGTTACCGTTGCTTTGATGCTCAGTGTTAAATGCCCATTCCAACAAAAACATCAGTTTTAGTTTCATTACTAGTATTAGCACTTAGAATTCAGAATAATTGAATTAGAGGTTGATTGTTTGCATGACAAGAGAGAACAGTGGTTGCAAAGCTTATCTACGTGTTATCTTGCATAGAGAATTGCCAATTACTTTCACTGTCTTTCAGTTCCTCAAAGTGTAACTGACGTTGATCAAATCTAAAATATAGGTTTTTTGTAAAGTATATTTTGTGTAGCTGACCTAGCTATTACTTCACTAAGTGAAGTATGTTCGATATTGTTAGTATGTATGTTCATGATACTTGAATGTTGTGGAATTAGCTAATTCAATTACGACTGTATAAAGTAGGCTTCAGCACAAAGCAAGGTTAGCCTTCAGTCAGACCAGAGTTGTCGCTATTGATGCGTAGTTGGTAGTTATTTAAGTAAAGAACGTAGGACAGATGTTTCTCGGACTTTCCTCACATTGTGGGATAGAAATGTGAAACTTTCTTGTAGCTCGAATGCGGCACGGTGTCAAGTGCGATTATAGCCAAGTTGGTGGCAGGGCGGCCAGAGCGCGGCGTGGTGAGAGCGCGGCCCGGTTGCGACCGGTCGGCCCCACCGAAGGCGCGCGCGCACACGCCGCTCTGCGCCGCCGACGTCGCGACGCTCGCTCGCGTTGCGCCCGTGTGCGCTAAATCACCGAACTACATCGTTGCATCCAAAGGATTTTAAACAAAATAACGCGAAACCCACGCACACAGAAGTTAAAATGTTTTGAACGTTGTTATGTGTCGTGGGACATTTTCAAAATAGTGATTGTTGCTTTTAAGAAAATTTGTGAAAGATTTACTTTTTGGTGGTTTTTAGGGGACAAATTTTAAAGGTGAGTATTATTTAACACAAGTTCTTTCTTTTTTACTTTTAAAACTAGTGTAAGCAAAGGTGTGTGAAACACAATGAATATGCGGGTTCCCTTGTCGGGTAGCAGGCTAAGGTCAACGGAGCAGCCGTGTGCGCGGTAATGAGATTAGGGACGGCGCGTCGAGGCTGTGATCCCGCGTCCCGGCGCACCCTTTCCGCCCCGCACCCCACGCCGCATGACCCGCCCGCCGCACTCCTTGTTTTTATTTTTCCGCCCGCCTTAACGATACGTTATATATGTATTGAAATTGGCTTTATCAATTCTTCAACAATCTATCATCTTTTATTTAAAGTTATATCTTTCACCATTCACAGACTTTGTGAAAACTTAGCAAATACCATTTTTTAAATACTTTTTTAAGAGTACTGGTTATAATGTTTCAAAAGTATTTTTTATGTTTTTATTAAAATGTATATATACATTGTTCTATAAAATTGAACAGAAATGTTTTAGTTACATTTCTGCTAATTCAAATTTGTGTTATTAAGTAGCCCAGCTGAAGTTTCTATAAACTTGGCCTGCATGTTGGATAAAAAAGAAAATTTAAAGCGGTTCTTCGAAAGAATACGACATAACTTTTCGTTTTATTGTAACTTCAATAAAAAGATTTGATCGTTTACTTAAGCTTTTGTAAATACTTTTTAAGATTTAGAGCCAGATATGCTCTTATTTTACAAGAAAACATACATTTATAAAAGACAAGGACTTTAGTGTGTATGCAAGTACATTTTAAATTAGAATGTATTTCATTTTGTTCGTTTTATATTAATGAAAGACTTAAGGTAGGATAAGTATGTATTCATTACTATTTTATTTACAAAGTGTCTGTCGGTATTTCAATATTAGCGATAATACTATCGGTGTTTCAATATTAGCGAAAACTTCTAAGAAAGTTTTCGATTACTTCATATTAGAAGCGATTTTTCACAAATATATTTTCAAATTACTTGTTCAGTTTAGTTAGTTCTACACTTGAAAATTGACAAAACAATACGCCCGCTATTACTGAACGGTCTTTACCATACCAATATTGAACAGTTCTGTTGTTTTTTCTTAAAAAATCAGTCTCAAACCGATTGACAAATCGATTACCGTCTACTTCATACTTTAAAATTCCCTTATATTGGCAAAAGATAATTCACATTGACAATTGCAGTTATCTTGAACCATTTAAGTGTTGGAGGGCCAGGTTTACCTACGATAAACTAATCGGGCTTGTCTAGACAAATGTAAGTTGGAGACAGTTAGATGAAAGAGAGAAACTTGTGTAGATCCAATATTGTTATATGTAAAATTTATTTTTGTATGTATTAATGGTGTAAAAAATAGTATAAAGTTAAGGAATTTTATAACCTACACACATGAACTTTGTCGAAGTTCTCTTGAAAGGTACATCTGTTAACGTGTTATTTCTCTTAATATTAATCAAACTCTTAATTATGTTTACTTGAATATTACATACTTAACCATTTGAATGTAATATTACTTTACCTTTGTGAATATTAGAACGAAGTTAATATTAATCACGTGTAAAATCATGTCGATTCATTCATGTCTTCGCAGAGTACGATTAGCGGTGCTTGCGTCTGCAATAACTCGTTAGGAATAATAAAACGGTTATAAAAATCTCTGTCAAACAGGCTTTTGGATGTTATTTGGCTATAAAGGTAAGCCCATTAGTCTATCGTTTAAGCACGAACGCTCATAGGATGTTCACCTCTAAGCAGCTTGGGTCCGGCCGACCGCACCGTAGCCTCTGATGTCACGCGAAACGATGACACCGCCTACGGACTCAGCATATTTTAAAACTATCTCCATTTTATTTCTACGTCTAGGTACTGATCAGATGCGCGGTCTGGTCTTCTGACGACAGTTTAATACAATTAAATAAAACAATATTTTTCAATACAACTACAACAATTATTCTTTTAATAGGTAAAGCCATTGTGTACATGCAAATAGGAAATCAGCTGACGTTACCATATGCGCCTGTCTGCTTTTTTGAGAGTTTTCCTAACATCTTAAATAATTATGTAAACTACCTGATTTCTAAAAAAATATTGTATGATACCGAATTTGGGGTTTTAAAAATAATGTAATAATTAAAGTAGTATTTCGGAATTAATATTCTACTCTCTCTACTGTGATGCGATGTTTGTTTTCCATTCAGAAAAAGTTTATTTAACGTTACTTTTCCACTAAATACCAATTTTGAAAACGAACGCTTTTTGAACGAGCTTTAAATTATCCGAAGAAACGAATATCTATTCATTTGTCATGATATAATTTGACGGCGTTCATCAATTCACAGTTAGGTTTTAATTTAAGATTTGCAGTAGCAATATTGTGTGAAAATTTTTCTTCTACGTAATTTTATCTGCGAATGTATTTTTGTGATGAATTTATTAAACAGAATTTTCGCATCAACGCCGCCGAAGAGTCTTTTAATAATAAATTACTACTTACTTTGGTGGGCGATATTGCACAGCAGGAGACCAACTTATTAAATTTCTTGTTTTGTGTCTGACTTGCCGGTCAGAAACAACATTCACCTTTTTAGCCGAAGAACATTTACATCTTAAAATGTTTTATGTCACTTTAAAAATTAGTGAAGAACCTTAATTAACACTTACTAAACTAAACTATCTATCTATTTACTGGTATAATGAGATAATGACTTCACAATTAATAGGAGTATCCTAAATATGTGTTTAGTCATTAATTATAAGTTATTACAATATAATAACTCAACCGATACGACCTGCAGATAGTATTAGCTTAAAGGAGTGGCCGTCGTGTATTACGATAATACTGTAATGTAATAAGCGTGGGTCACACGTTGCTAGTATTCTTTAATATAAAAAATATATCTATTTAAATAATAGAATCGAACAAAGACTAAAAAGTGGAAGTTAATGAAACTTTCAAATTTTATGGACTATCGAAAAAAAGATTTTAAGTTAAAGTATTTCTTTCGAAGTCATGCGAGGGTGACTAACTCGCGCAAGGTTACAACGTTACAACTGCTTATCACTGTTTTCATCACCCGTCATGTACATTTTTGATAATTATTTTTGAAACAAATATACATAATAATAAACATTCACTTAGTCAAAAAATATATATTAAAATAATATTTAACTTTAAATGTGTATTTAACATCATATTTATTCATGGTCACGATATCGCAAGTAACAGCTACTACGTAATATAATTAGCTAGCACGTAATATAATTAATACACAAAATTCATTATTTAATATTAAGTTTTTTACCACAATAATAATGGAAAGCGATCTCCATAGCCTAGGAGGAAATTCAAAGGCGTTGTTGACATTCACACATACTATATTCACATTTGCATGAAGGTTATTTCACAATTTCAGCTAGCACAGAAGGAAGTTCTTTTCGAAACACATATTAACATGAATCTCGAAATCTCAGCTGTACACGAGCGTTGCGATAGTAAAAGCATCTTGAACAGATCATTACATAAAAACAAATCTCCCCTAAGACTGCAATTCAATACCACTGGTGACTTTGACGTCGTTGCCCATGTACAAGTTTCGTCTTCGAACTGAACCAAAAGGCTCCAGTTGGTATTAATAGCTTAAAGATGATAGCAGTACTGCAGGGGCTGAACATAATGGCATATGACTGAAATAAAGCCTTCAGTGAAGTACTGCTGAGTCCTGTTGAGCACACAGTTTAGTAGACAGATTTACCTTATCTTCTATGTGAGTATGGTATTGGATGACGCGAGACAACATCTCAATAGTATTACAATACTATGCTGGAATTGCGAAGCTAGATTATATGGGGCTAACTTTTTGATGAATGTGTATACGGATTTAGTTAGCTTCAAATTAGATTTGTACCAAAACTCATGTGTCCTGTTGATATTTGAACAAAACCATAATATTGGTGGAATTTATATTTTTTAAATTTAATTTTGGCTATCTGAGGCTATGATCCGCGGCCTTCGTTTGTTACGCCTCCGTGGTTTCTGTTTACGGCGACATTTATCTAGATAGCGTCCAGAGCACTCCCCTTTTGGAGTCCGCTTCTTCTTTATAAGCGAAGATCTTATCGAACTTATTTCAATTTCATGCGAGATAAGAGGGGCACCGCGTGATGGACTGTGCGTCTCTTGTATAATACATGACGACAGTTTTTGACACGTTAACTTGCTGCGACGCACCGTTCTGTATGTAAATGGCACATTCCGATAGAGTCGAAGTTCGAAAATCAATATGTTTGTTGCGAAATGACTTAGAAAACGATGTTTTACATAATAATAGGCTTTGGATATTAATAGCTTTTTTAAATAATTAAGTTGGCTCATCAGACTGCAAATAAACATTGTTAACACCAATGGTGTTCTTTTTACGCAAACAGCCCTACGTGCCTCAGATGACGCTTCGGTCACCCTACTCACCAGAAAAAATAATTAGCAGCATGCTAATAGTGTCTTGTAACTCTGGTTTTAGCGGGGAACTTTCTTCTTCTTTAGCGTTTTAGTAAAATTGGGTGGGTTTTTGCAGAAATACTTTATATTTGACTGTGGATTGTACTTATAAGCTGGTAGAATGTCAGGTGTTTATTATAAAAAGTAAAATCCCTATACTTTTATAAAGGTTTTAAAAGCCGAAAATTAGACAAGCAACTGTTTTTAGTTACGGTATTACTGAATCCAATATTTTGCTTGTATATAGTTCAAGCTGTACCAGCTGATCTCGTGATAGTAACGCTTCAAATTCCGCCAGCCTTGTTATTATAATATGCTGTTACAGACGCAGAATATACGAGTACGATGAAAAACAGTATTTTTTTAAAACTTGTAGCTAACGGTTTATTAGATTTTCAATTTCTTGGTTCGTAACGTTTGTTGAGTTTGATTTTTCTTTTTTTTGACAATGTGAACGATTTGTAGATTTCGTGCAAGCTTGCTTCGTTTGTTACTTTCGTCCTCATCGTTTGAAAAGTTAGTTTCTCACTATACTTTTAAATGTTCTTCTCTTAAATACATCTGCGCATTTGAGGACGAACTTTACAAATAGGACGGAAGTTTATGGAAAATGTTTGAGAGTTCTGTTTCGATTTGATAGTTAAGCTTCTCTTAATATAATTTTTTTTAACCAATTCCAGAAGTCCAATTTAAAAAAAACATTTTCTGACATTTGCTTTTGATAGCCCATTACAGAAAGGTTTTATGACATTATGCTACGAATTATTGAAGCGGAGCAGTGACTATGAACGTCGATAAATCTCACAAACAAATAGTTGCAGAATAATTCAAGGTTTAGATATACACCTTTCGATCATCAAACTTTAGAATTAATATCTCTAGATTACAGACATTAATTTTATTAATTTCCCGCGTTATTAAAATTTCCAATGTTTACGTACTAAATAAGTCTACAGTTAAGATCTGCGTATTATTTGGTCATAAAGTATAAAGTAAAAGTTTAATAAAGTTTTAATGACTTTTGAAACACAAATCATATTTTTAATATAAAGATTTTGGCTTAAATCAATTTCAGAAAATCGTTCTAATTTGTACACTAGTCACTATCGTGCAAGAATCAACTGCTTTAAATAAGCAGAACGTATGGCTTTATAGCGCAGTTAACACAAGGCAGAGTAATAAATAAGGCGAACACAGTGTCGGTAGGTAGGCACGTTACGGCGAATGTTGCATACCACCTTGTGGACTTACGCAACTAAGGAATCCTCTAACTAGAAAAGTTAGTACGATTGCCCACCGCTCGCTCACTACACAAATACAAAATAAATTTATTGCTTACGTTAAGGCTCACGGTTTTTTAAAAGCGGTCAATGCAGAATCTGGACTGATTTATATAACTTATGCGGCAAACAGGCAGATGAACCCATGAACCGCCTTATAGTACCTAAGCAGGCACCGTTGTCTATAAACACTCACAACACAATACCAGTTTATCACTTATGTGGTTAATCCTATTCACTGTTCAAAGAGCTTTGGCGGTTATACTCACCAGCAGAAACTAACCACTATACTAGTAGTAGTACTTAATCTGTACTACTATCTCGGCTTAGTTTTGACCTACTGGGCCTTATGTGAGGGCCATAAGGCTGTTCACCGAGGGAATAAAATAATAGTTCAACAACGAGGACGCCGTTTGATTGAATTGATAAAAATCATCAACTGTCACACCCTTAAACGCTCGATTGGCTAAACTTCTCTGATGCATATTTTAATTTCCTGTATTTTTACACGTTACGACATTCATATGCTCCTATATATAATAGTATTGTGCAGAAATTAATCACCATTAGGACTGTACTTGTTTGTCTAAGTTGTTGCAGCATACAATCAATACGCGTTTTATTGTTGAGATTAGAATTATAATGGCAATTAATTATTACGCATACCACTAACCTGAATGCACAGGAAATTTGTTAATACAATCAGGTTTGTGTAAATTTCGTAAAAAAATGGCAATGAAAGAGATATCCAAAACTAATTTACTGTATAGATCAGTATATACCGACGGTTTTATGCTGTTGTGGTGAATATCAGTTCAAAAAAATAATATATATTTTATGTTAACAGTTAATACAAAAATGTCATGTTTACGAGTATTAACTATTACAATTTAATTGTTATGAATCGCGGTAAAGCAAATGCAGAATGTAGCATCATCAGCTCTGAGTGTTAAGTGTATCCAATCAATGAAAAGTGTAGCTTACGTCATGCTTTGTTTACGCCCTCTTAGTATTAATTAGATTTTGCTGGCATGATAAGTGGAGCATCTATGCAAGGTGATAGCGATGTTGGCGAGATAACTGATAAATGTTACATTTATCGTATAAACCGCACGGGTGCAGTGACTGCTGTGTTTGTTTAGAGAATGTGTCTCTGAGCGGCTGGAACTAATTTCAAGACGGCTATTTAAATATTGCTATCGTTCATCTAACATAGTTTCTGCTTTATTTAAAAGATTAAAATTCAGTTCAGGTTAAATGGATCTCGTTCAGTCTTGCTAGATTTTGTCATTGTTATGGTGATAAAGTAACGTTTCGTCTATTTGGTTGACCGTGCTTTCGTATCTCGACTTTGCTAAGGTAAGGAATCTTTTTAATTAAGTAAACCAATCATGTCGTGTTCAAATCAAATAGTCATCGACTTTTGAAATGAAACCGTATTGTGTTTTTCTTTTTAGTTTAACCACCGTTAAATAGTGTAAAGGATTTATTGTGAGTGTAATAAAGTCACGTAAAGTTAAAAACCAGCGTCAGACATCATTGCCTGATATGAGCTGAACTAGGTCCTATTTTGATCATGCCGTGAGACATCCCTTACATTATATTTTTGTGTATTATCGGGTATATAATGTATTATTTTATTCGAAGTATCTTTTGTTATTTTTTTATTCTTTTTTTAAGTGTCATATTGATTTGTATTGCACGCCCTTCATTGATGTCTCAGTGTAAGCCAAAATAAATGATTTTTCTTTCTTTCTTTCTTAATAATTTAAATTATGTCACATTTTGCGAGAAACGTTTTAAATGAAATAATGAGAATAATATTATGCATGACGGATAGGTACACAAGTAGTCGTATCGACATACACTCAAAGTGTGTAATGCAAACGAAGAAACAATAGCAAAACGTTACGTTTCACCCGGTTGTTCATAAGCTGTGTAATTAGTGATCTTCAAATTCAGTTTAAAACAACACGCTTACGCCAGATTACCGGCGACTCTAGAACACAATGAATATTCATATGTAACACCATTAGTACGACATTATGAATGGATTAGCCAAGTGTTATAATATTCCAAGTTCATGACTGACTAACGGTATTTTTTTAGATACATTCTCCAAAGTCGTCTCGTAAAACAAGATTTACCTACTCTCCATACGTAGGAGTATTTTTTTTTTATAGCTAGTCGTCGAACATCTGTAAATAACAAAAACCTTTGTATTGTAGGTTACAGTGTAAAGATTCGATTATGAGATATCGCTAAACAATGCCATATACGATGCAGCAACCTTTCTTTGTTTACGCGGTAACAAAGTGAAACGAAGCCGATTCTACCGACTGATGTGTTTGTATGTTTTACTCCCATTCTACTTGCGCCTCGTTAACGAAGGTCATACAATTCTATCGCACTTCAGGATAGGTTATATGTTTGAAACTGTATCTATTAGAAACACCGTTTTTTAATTATTGCAATATAGGTTGCAAATAGGTCTCATAATGGAATGGGCCTCTCAAAATTTTCAGTTTCTTAAAAAATTGCCCTAAACTAATGCTTTAATAAATTTAGTAGTACTTCAGTATTTTAAATGTTTTAAATTTTAATAGTTTTTATTTTAGATAACTTCTCAGACTCTCTTTAACTTCGTTTACTTAGACTGGGAAAGATAAAGGTAACAAATGTTGTATTTATAAACCGGGTAACTAACAGCGGTACTCAATTGCTACTCAATGAAAAAAAACGTCTTTTATGTCTTACTAGCTGCGCCCCGCGGTTTCACCCGCGTAAGTCTTGATCCCGTTTGAATATTGGGATAAAAAGTAGCCTATATATTAATCCAGGTCTCCAGCTATCTACATACCAAGTTTCTTCGCAATCGGTTCAGTAGTTTTTGCGTGAAAGAGTAACAAACATCCATCCATCCATCCATACTCACAAACTTTCACGTTTATAATATTAGTAGGATACTATCGCTTACAATTCATTTGAAAGTGATAGTGTCAACTTGAAACTTATTTAAATGCCGTTTGCGAATTTTTCCGTCAGTTTAATAATAACTAAGTAAATCTCGGTTTGGTGTTGTATTACAACCATGTGTGTTAATACACATGTTGAACCAATTCGTATTGGTCACCAGATTGTAAAGGATGTTGTTTCTTGATAATAATACTAATGGTTTTTATTGCGAACTAATTCCAATCTCTTAAGCTTGTTAAGCTTATAACTTTTATGAGTTAATAATTATAAAAAAAAACGTTCTAAAGCTGTACCATACACAACATTAGGATGTTACTATTATTAAAATTCTTATTCAAAAAAGATACAGTTGAAATAAAGTATGTCTAAATTCTGTAGGTTCTAATACCCACTGACTGTTTCTATGTAAAACTGTTTGCTGTAGGGTTTCAACAAGCACACCTGTTGCAAGAAGTCCCGATATTTGTAAAATGTTCTCAACACGTTAGGTGAGAAGTCGTCAGACACATCATGCAGCAATTTCGTACGATAATTATTGAGAGTCGTGAGAATCTCTGGCCCTTCGGAACGAGTCCCAGGAGTAACGGTCCGCACTGCAGCCCCGGGCAATATGCTAATGCGTTGATTCTCCGCAAATGCCGCCGACGATGCCTGCACTGCCTCTGGTGCTACTAACCCACATCTCGCCCATTACAATGATGCGACTGTTTGTGGTCAACACGTTTCCTCGCCACGAACACGCTCGTTATACTTTCATATCGATCAACGAAAGTTTTTGAATGATCGTGAGTAGGAAGTAGGTGCCTGTTTGTTAACTATCGAGCATCATCAACGTGATTACAGATACTTGTAGTGAATGTTTGTGCCTTAAACAGAAGCTGTTCCATTATCGAAAAGATGATGATGATTTGATTATTGGTACTAAGGCGTTTAATAGTTTTAATTCGTAACTTTGCTTCTTAATTTATATTTGGTAGAGTGGTTTTTATCAATAAGCATAACGGAGATCGACATTTCCGATCTTAGTTCATCTCAAGACGTGCAAGTGCATCGCAACGGTGAAAGAGAGAGGCCCCGCGCAGTTCTAGCGTGCCGCTCGTTGCGCGCGCAACTCTTAACACAAAATATTGCATTTTTGTTACATAAACTCATTAATATTTTTTGTTTACAGTTTCGAATCCGAAAGTGGTGATTGAAACAACGTGGGCGCGTTTCTCGCGGAATGGCGACGGACGCGGTTGCGGAGGACTTCGTCACCATCGTTCCGGTTGGCGAAGGTCGATCGTCTCCTCCGGAATCATCTTTTGTGACGGTTCTCACGGTCGGTGCAGCGGCCGGTGCGGCTGAAGTCACCGTTCGGAGACCACGTGGAGAGCGGTTAGGACTAGGACTCAAATTTGAAGGTGGATCAGTGGCTGCTGAGAATGTAAGGAGGCTTTTAGTTCAGTCATGTGCGGAAAATAGTCCTGCAGCAAACGCTTCTACTCCATGGGGAAAACTTATACCAGGAGACGAAATATTAGCAATCGATGGAGAATCAGTATCGAACTTAACAAGAATAGATTGTGTTCGACGACTAAAAGATTCTGATGAGATGTTAACATTACTTGTGAGACATTTTGAACAAGATAGCAAAGTAGAACAAAACAATATGGATGTTACGGATTCTGTTTCAAATACAAAGCAATTAACAGACATACTGCGTCCAACTGCTTTGCCGCCACCTGTACCTCCAAGGAAACTTGGAAAAAAAAACTCTTTTAAAGACAAACCAACTCTTCTATCTGTTGCTGATCAAAATCTTTCTAACAACAATGAATCCCAAATAGATGGTTTGTTAAATGGTAAACACAACGGCATTTCCACATTGACTAAATTGTCAAGAAAGTCTTCATTCGATAGTCACATTCATCGCCAAACTAAAGAAGGTATTGCTTATCTTAAGAAAGGTTCTCCAGAAGAAGTTCGACGATTAGTACGACGTTTGTCTGATGGCAAAGCGATGCCTCCCGAAGCGGAAGTGTATATTGACTTATTATCAACAGAATGGGAACGATGTTTGGTTTTAGCTGACGCCGAATCTGATGATACAGGTAGCTCTATATCCACAGTAGTGGATAGATTAGGATCTATGGCTAGTTCTGTCGAAAATAGCATTCCTTCTACTCCAACCATGCAACCTAAAACTATAGACATACAAAAGGTTTTAAACTGCATTGAAAATATTGATACAAATATTTTAAAAGACATGACTAGTAAAAGGTTTTTAGAAAAACAAATTGATATTAACACCGAGTCAAAATTTACTGAAAAAAATTGTATTTCCAATGGTTTTAACAATCAGGAAAATACAACAATACACACGCTTGTTACAGAAGAGTCAACTGTTTTAAAAAAAATCTCACACAATGACAAAAATAATAACAGTTCATTAATATCAAATACATCGAGCAACGGAAATGTAACAAGTCAAACAAAAAAAGTAGACAGTAAAGTAGACACTATTACTGTTTTACCTAAACCTATGCCAAGGAACACTAAAGTTGAACGTTCTGCCAGCGAAAAGAAGCCAAGACCTATACATGTACCAGAAACACCGCCACCGCCTCTTCCAGAGTCTTTATTAACTCCGACGAAAAAGAACTGCATTGAGTCTTGGTTACAGCGCTCAGAAGCTGAAATGAATAATAAAACCGTTGAGAAGCCAGAGGAGAGTTCTATGCCAGAAATATTGCCCCGTCTGATAGATTTTGTCCCAAAACATCAGTTCAAAGAGAATAATAATGAAACGCAATTAACACGACCGACAACCGCACCGCCACCGCCGCCTCCACCCACCGAAACCAGAGAAGATGGCTCGGGGGCATCACTAGACACTATTGGAGAATTGGATGAATCAGCTGACGTCACTGACAATGTGTGAGTATTCTTTTTCTTTTGTTGTCGATTCATGTATGTTCCTCAATGTAGAATTATTTCACATGAACAGAATTCAGTGGTAAGATGTGGTTCAAAAGTTACACTTTTTAAGAGCACAGTGCCTTACCCTTCATTTATATTTGAATTCTATTGATATTTAGTGCTTGTAATAACAATACATGTTGAATTTTTGTTATATATATCATGTTCAATTACTATTCCTTATTCCCATAATTTTTACTTATAGGTATCGTGCAAATAGCTGTATGAGCTTAAAAAAAACCTATTATTTTGACATTACAAACAGACACTTCAATTTTATTTATTTGTATGGATGTGTGGATGTATATTACCCGATTACTCGGAGATAGCTGGACCGATTTGGAAAACAATTATTTGTTTTCAAAGTTATACTTTTTAGTTAGTCCCATTAGGTTTGGATGATGGGCTCCTGGAGAAATCAGGGGCACACTATAAATATTATAGACAAATCTATAGCCATGCAGGTATTTTATAGTAACTCATGCACTTTCTCTTGGATAGCATCATTTGGTGAAGTGAAACTGATGATGAAGACCTCAGTTGGCAACTAAAACTACTCAATAATTAGTATTTCACGGGTTGCGATACGATTACTTTAATGTGCTTGTCAAGCAATTTATGCTCGTCACAATGCGTATGAAGTACCAATTAACGTCACTCACACACACACGAACTCTTTAACAATTAAAGTCCCTGGCGTCCACACAAAATAAAATAAATTGTAAGAAGTGGTGAGATGTAAGAGGTGATGATGATAAATTACTAAGCAACACACTCATAAGCAAGAAATGAAAATGTAAATTCAAATAAAAAAATAATACCCACTTAAAATGTACTTGAACAAACGGGGAGGTTCTCAATGCGGCAATTTTTTTTGTCTATAGCTATGTTGCGTAAAATCTTCATCCATTGTGAACTGAACAATTCTTATAATTATGTATTTAAACGGGAATTAACAGGCCTGTGACCACGGCCAGTGCAACCTAGTCGAAACGTCAGGCAATTCAGAGGTATGTAATACCTTTTCGTAATCGCGTTAATTCCCGTTTAAATACATAATTATATCATGGAACGCAAAAGTTTAAAAGTTAGTATGAACAATTCTTTTTTTAATTGAATTAGTTATACTCTAAATAATTTTAATGGGACCACCCATTTAAATTGGGAAAAAAATAAACACCTCTGAGGATGGAAAATTAAGGGATGAATAATACAGCTTATTACAATTTATCAAGATTTATAGACTTCTTGCCTTTAGACGCACCTACACGTATTTCAAGTGCCTGTCGCCTTTGCAAACCATTAAAATCCATTTTTCAAAGTAAATTACAAAGTACAAAGAACTGGCACAAATAGGTTACTAGGTTGAACTTATGCACCTTAATATCTCGTAGATTCGATTCGAGGTCATTTCCAAATTCGAGACATTTCATGTATTCTAGTAACGTAGTTTGCAATCAGCTTCAGTGCCCAACTCAGTCTTTTAGAGGTGGTTTTAAGTCATATTGGAGGTTAGCACGCAATCATTCATGTGAATAACCGGAAAAAATATTAAGATCAATTATAATTTTATTGTGAATATGCATGTATATAATTTAATTAACCATAGAGTGTTAAAATTTACCTCGAAATATATGAATTGAATTATACAACAATAAGATCAAGGTGAAACTCGATTACAATACAATGGAAATAATTGATTCTAATAGCCGCATACAAACAGATTGCAGTTTTTTTTAAGCCATCCTTATACCTGCTTCAAAACGCAGTTTGCATATTTATAACTTTTTTTATTCAAAACTCTTCACAATGATGATATGCGTGGTATTAGATAATACTGGTTCCCTGCACAAAACATGTTTGTAACTGGAAAGGCGATTTTTCACATACACATAGACATGGAGTGAGTCAAAATTGTTTATAGTTTTAGTAATACTAGATTACAAGTTTTCCTAAATCCAGCCCGCATAGTTATACTAAGAATTTGCTAGGAAGAAATAAAATAACACCGATGGCTTTGTCGGTGAACAATAACCTTTCCTGGCTCGACAAATGTACCATCAAAAGATTTGTTCCGCGTATCCGTCACTGGCTCCGCTTGCTTGTTAAAATAAATACGAGCCATTTGGACGTAAACCTGGCTATTCGTCGTCTCGAGTTGATGGTCTATCTCGTAAAATATACTCAACGTGTATAAGTTTTACTGTAGGACGTATATTATATGAACTACAGTTCACACATCTACCTTTTACTTTACGACTCAAACGTCACATACCTAGCGCACCTTCCCATTCTATAATTTATAAATACTTTTGTTCAACAACATTCCTTAAAATTTAATGGATCACAAACATTTTTTAATTAAATACAGGCGTCCTTACTTTTTTTGCATCAACGTCACAGTGTCTACAACATTTTATTATATTATGTCGTGAACAATTTAAGGTTATATACCGTTCTCTTGATAGTCTTGCTTATGACCGCAGTTCCATCCTTGGAAACGAGAAAAATGAGTAATAATCTGAGTCTTTATTTTACAAGAAAGTTGTATTTGTTTGAAATAACTCAAACCAGTTGTCCCGTTACGAAATAATTTTATCGAACTTCTGAAAAACCAAACACTTGGCTTGAGGACGATGATAAGTGCGAAATGCTTTCCTAGTTAACGTCCAAATTGATATCCTTTAACTGAATCTGAAGTAACAAGTTGAAGATGTCATATACATGCATCCGGTGTTATTCGTGCCACAATACGAAAAGACGAAAAGCCTGTTTTTTCACGAAAAAGATAAACAAAACATCTAAATATATACAAGCTATTCTTATAATCTTTCTAAATACGATGTTCCCACATCGTCTATGTATTTATAACATGGGACCAGAACTCCGCGATACGGACGTATACGTAAGAAAGACTAAAAACTTTTACTACTTAATGGGTACAAAATTGATTACGTAAAATACATAACAGGCGGCCTTATCACAAAAAGTAATTTCTTCCAAGCAACCTTAATACCCTGAACCCCAATATATTGAATTCTTAATACATACCTACAAGATTGAGCACCGTAATTAACGTTATTTTGCAAGAAAATAATTAGCTACGCTGAAAATCAGTCGATTTGAATGGTTAAATATTTATTAAGATTACGGGGAAACTCTTTTATATAGTAACTCGGTCATCGATGAAAGAAAGTAAATTTTCACTCAAGGGGAAGTAATCACTAGTTGGAATTGAAAATATCCATTTACAAGTAAGCCGAGCGAATGGTTAGAAATTAACCTAACGTTTCCAATAGAACTGGAAGTAACTTTTATGTTTTCTCTAGTTTCTTGCGATGGGCGGTACAGGCCCGCTATGATGGACGATTTATGATTGCTCTAAGCCTTGTATTATTATTATATTGTGTTATATGATGTTGTGAAAAGAAATAAGTTGATCTTGAAAATTTCAAGGCCGTCGGTACTTTTTCTATGCAGTTTTCTAATATGGGCAAACAGAACCCTATCAAAATGCCCTTATTCTAGTTTATATTTAAGAATTTCAAAATCTCCAACATTATTTTGAATATTTGAATTCCAGTAAGGCTGGGTCACTTGAGGTGTAATTATTTAAGTTATCTTTTATTACCTCCGACTTAATACAGGATTAGAATGCAGTAGAGACTATAATCTAGTCTTCTTACCAAGCAAAGAAAACTTTAGGCAACTTTATTATGTCTAGGTATTATACTGATATGACAACATGAGTTTAAATTTTATCTTTTTCACTATCTATGGTTGTTCAAGTCTATTAGCTATATTTGAATTAAGTAACAGTAAACGGGTATTAAGTGGACTCGAAGGAGTCGATTTTTTAATGCCAACATATTTATTCCAAACAAGAACTAAATAGGAAATTGTACAGTACAACAACATTAAATTAAAAACATGCTTGTGTACATGATTCATGAACATAAGTAGGTACTCAGTCAAACTATTCTCATTATTGTGTGCATTAATCTTCACTGATAAGTAACTGAAGTGTTTACATTCGATTAGGATAAGGAACACGTTATTAGTTATTATTTCCTTTGAAGGTCTAATATTTCCATGCAAAATTTCAGCAAATAGTAACTACATACAAGTACCTAGCTATGGACAAATTTTGTTTTTCTCAATGTCAGCGACCTTACCACACACAAACAAATACACCTTCCATGACAACATGGAAGTACCATGTAGTCGTGGTTTGGCGCCACATCCAGACCAACCACTCTTTTCAATTATTTAGAATCATTATATAGGTTTATTTATTTACTATAAGTAATACTAAAACCAATATACATTTTCATTGTTTCTACTTAACTCTGTTTCGGCCCAGAGAGCTTTAGAGAACCTTTACATCTCTTGGATATCAAAATAAAATTTTGATATCTAAACTGGTGACAGAATGAAGGGTCGACGAGTTCGCTCCTTCAACGATCCAGTCGCGGTATGTGACCCGTTTTCATGAAAATTACACTGCACCGTCCTAAACCCTGAGATGTTCATATCAGTGTTGCTCCCTTGCAGGTAAAAATTTTGTCTTTTCTTGGGTTCCTACCCGAAGGGTAACCAACGGGACCTTAAAAACTAAGCCTCCGTTGTCTGTCTGTTCGTCCATCTGTCCGTCTGTCTGTCCGTCCGCGGGCTGTATCTTATGATCCGTAATAGGTAGACAGTTGAAATTTTCACAGAATATTTATTTCATAAATTAAAAATTAAAGAGGGCTCTCTACTCTACATAGTATTAAATTTTGTACGATGGTGCGGAACCCTCCATGCGCGAGTCCGACTCGTACTTGGCCGTTTTTTTTGTAGACTTGTAGGTAACATTCACTAGTACATTATAGGTTATGTATGTAATGTATACTTACATATCATGTCATCCCAGTGTGTGTTCCGCTCAATTTACAGTTTCAAGGTCCTAAAGAGTTCTCGAGGGAAGGTAGCTGCATTGAAAAAAGCGTAACAATTTAATTGTAAAAGTTTCAAATAACTTTAGTTTGTAGCTACTTAGAATTTGATCAAAAGTACGTCTATATATAATATGTGGCTTTCGACATAGAAACCCCTTGGAATTTTTAATATGTAAATGATATTTCAATATTTGAAGTAACGTGACTGTTTAATTTATTGTAAGACATATTTTTTGTGGGTCCGGTACCTCCAAAGCAGCAAAGGTAAAAACCTTTCTAGGATCACTCTCTTCGATAATATGTCTGACCCTTTAATAATTTCTTTTCTTAATAACCATTAATACGTAACAGATATAGTATATTCATAAGTATTCATTTGACAATACCTATTTTCAAATACCAAAATGTCACGAGGGCTTCAAAAGAAAGATTCTGTTTCATTGACTTAGAATCTTTAAAATCAAAAGAATTCATGATGGATGTCAAATTTTCTGTTAAAAAATCATCCAATAATTGTTATATAAAAATATTGATCGAGTGAAAGTAGGTACCTATAAATTTACCTAACTACACAGTTACGTATGAACCTATAGACAGAATAATAATGAATATTACTTAAAAAATAACTGAGAGAATCCCATAATTTTACTATTGCTAATTTAAGCCTTTCTTCGTCCATCAAAAGCATAATTTACCTATTACGCTTCTGAATGATGAGAAATGGCCTTACTAATCGGAATATAACTACATACATATATGCATTTAAAAACCAGCATTATCGTTATTCGTTGTCATATTGATGTAGGTAAACAAAAATATTTCATCAAATGGATCGAGTTTGTAGGAAACGGAAGTAGAGTAAGACCCCTTGATCGCTAGACCTTCGTCATTTTATAAAACCGGAAAGTTTTTCAGTTTGTACCCAACCCAGGAACGGTCACCGAGTAAAAAGTTAAAATTATGGTGGCTTAGGCAGCAACGAGGCGAAATTTCAATTTAATTTTTATTAATAATATAATAATTTAATTTTTTTTAAGCTCAGTTATTTTCACGATACCTATGCCTAAAAATCTGATTTTAAAATTTTTGCCTGTCTGTCTGTTTGTTCCGGCTAATCTACGGAACAGGTGAACCGATTTCTACGGGACTTTCACTGGCATATCGCTGGTGTTATAAGGAGTAACTTAGGCTACTTTTATTTTGGAAAAAGAATTAGAGTTACGCGCAAAATGTAAATATGTACGGGAACTGCTAGTACATAGTATAAACGGCAACCCCCCGCCAGACAGGGTGTCTAAAGTGTGATAAATTGCAATTCTACTTTCGTCATAGTATAAAAGCTGAATTTTAAATACGATACTTGGGTAACCATTTAAAAAATGTTAGCCAAGTAGCCAGACACTTTTGTTAGTTCTAACGTCTTTCCAAGCAGAGTAAAGTTAGATGTAGTAAGGCGATTGACATCATAGGGAATGGGAAAAGGTCAACCAAACAAACTTTTCAGCTTTATAATATTAGTAGTAGTATTCGCAGTGGATAAACTCTGAACTACTAAACCGATTTTTATAACTCTTAAAATGATAGGAAATATTTTTTCGTTTTTAACAAACATACTACATTATAGTAAAAGTTGCAGATAAATCCAAAAAAGAAACGTGTTACCTCACATTCCCTATGATGTAAATTGCCTCAGTGCCCAGTGCTTGCACCTAGGGCTGACCTCAACTGAGTGGCGAGACGTTAGAACTAACGAAAGTGTCTGGCTACTTGGGAAACATATTTTAATGGTTGCTTACCATACAAAGTGTCAGGTAATAAATTACGTGATTTTTAATATTGTAATGAAGATAATATTAAAAAAAGCTTTATATTATGACGAAAGTAGATCTAAATTTTTTGCACGTTTGGTGCCTCAGAGCTGCCAAAACCACATTGATCCAAACTTTACACTCGGTGACCGTTCCTACCTCAGTTGGGCAAAAACAGAAAAACTTTCAGCTCTTTTTTGAGAATGAGTAATAATAAAAATATTATTATTATTATTTTATAAAATGACGAAGGTCTGGCGTATTGAATATAAGCAGAGGTACACCACCTTAAGTTTTCATATAGTCTGAATTTTAATCCGTACAAATCCTTCATTTTGATATCATGTAATCTGTTGTAGATTTCGAATTGCCCTGACCGAGTTTTAGTCGGATATGGTTATTTTGTAGCTTTAGTAGTAGTAGAATAGAATGTTGTTGGGTATTTACACATTAGTAACACGATAATTTGCCTTAAAAAGGGAAAGGAAGTAAACAAAAAATAGCAACTAGCATAAAAAAATTAAGTGAAGGCATTTATGGTTCATGGTACATCAAGCACCTAATTTCTTTTAAGTGAATACCTGTCGGTCAGTGGGTAAAGAATATATCTTCACCTATTCAAATTCCTTAACGTGTACAAGTCGCGAATGTTTAAAAACAATTAACAAAAGTCATGACTTCACTAGGAACGGTGATCATATTTCATTCTTATGTTTTCATTTCATAACGACATTGTAATAATATTAAGGTAAAACGTCTTTTTATTAATCTACGGAAATAAAACTCAAACAGGAAGACATTATGCACTTAATGTGTAATTTTATGAAAGCCAAAACAACTCCTGTGAACTTTTTTTTACATAACCAGCGAAATTGTTTCATAAAGATTCCGCTAAATGATAAAATACCTAACTTCATTGTTTTCTGAGCAAACAATACTTTTACTAGTTGCGCAGGAACAACGGCTATAAACAAAGAAAAGAATATTTTATTCGGAACGGTGACACACATGGCGAGTTTTCTCTATTTTCATGCAAACAAGCGGGTAACAAAAGCTGGGTGGCGGCAAGGGGGCGTAGCCACTGTCGACCATCTGCGCCCTCGCCCTCCTGCCATACTGAAAATGCACCTAACATACCCACTTCTGTCTATACTTAGCGGTAAACCTATGAAACATCGTAACATCTTGGAATATCAATTCCTTACAAAATCTATAAAATGAGACGTTGAGATGGTGACTTTTTCATGTGTTGCAACACTTTCAAATGTAATATTAGTGTAATGAAGTATCTGTTAAATGCGTTTTTGACCCAGTTTTTAACTCACTTCAAAAAGGTTAGAGTGGTTTGGAAAACCTTTCAATATAGGTAATAAAAGCTTCAAGTGGCATGTTACAATTGTTTAAAGACTACAGGAATGTTCTGCGTGAGTTTGGTCACACAGAATTTATTTTTACTCAATATTTGATGATAAAATATACTTTTAGTGTATAATGCACTTACAATACTGGAGTCGGAACATAATATGTAAATGCCTTAAGCTCATAATGTTATATAAAAGTTTTTTTTTATACGTAAATCTGGTTTAGGAAACCTACAAGTGGGTATTTATTTTTATATGAGAACTACCTACGTGAAGGATGTATTAATATGCAAATTCAACGACAAATCCGGTTATGTAAACTCAGTTGTGTTAAGATGTTTTTTTAAGAGTACTATTTTTAATTTCTTATCTAATTTACATGGATGCCGATATTTGTGATAACATGTTTTTAAAAATAGCAGCTAGGATACAGCAGATCTTTAGTGGAATTGAAGCCGCAGGAAAGCCAACCGTGAGGTTGGCTTTCCTGCGGCTTTTTATCGATTATGAAATCGATACACACAAATAAAAAAAATTGATGTTTCTGTTCTTAATGTCAATATAATAGTTTTTTTTATCCTCATACAGTTATTTGCACTTGTGATTAAAGTGAGATATTGCGTGATGTATGTATCATGTATACATGTGTTGTGTAATACTTATACTTGGAATTGAAGAATATTAATCAAAACAGTCGTCATGGATCTAAATCATGAAATAGAAAGTAGATTGCAATCACTGTTTGACCACTCAGCTGATGCATAGTTCAATCTACAGACATCTTGTAGATAGAGTAGGTAAGCTAAGCACATTTTACCTAGTGAGGAATTAACAACAAATTTCAGATGTGATACTGGTATTATCGTGGATGACGGTGGTAACATTTCTTTGGCAGGAATTTTTAAAATGTCATTTATCTTTGTGCTTTATAAAGCACATAAAGACTTTAATTTAATTAAAATTTAATTAAATGGTTGAATAGCTAATATTCACCTTAAAATGGATGACGATATGTGTTTTAAGCATCAGCTTAGCGTCTTAACGTAACTCTTTTGCAAACTAATTAAAATGTACAATTACTTTGATAATTGAGAAATATTTAATTTGTTGTTGGTAAAATTTTATTTTTAAATTTAACATTGTTGGTACTTAGACTAGGATTGTGATTGAAACTTTATTTTTTATAGAGGATTCCTCTGTTTTATATCTTAGTTTGTCGTCAGGCCCACGGGCGCGAATGAGTCTTATTACTAGTCTATTTGTTGTGTGTCTGTGGCTCGATCCTCTACCACATACTATTAGAATTAACACACGCATTCACAACAGATTTGATACAACAGGTTTATATATTTCAAGTTTTCTATCTCTCGGGAACTGAATCCTATGTCCTTTTCTAAACCTCTGACAACGTTGTATACTGTAGAGATTGGGGGCGTACGTATGGTTCCCGAGTTCGGGGGTCGCTGATGAGAGGAGGATAATTAAAAGATTGACAAGCACGTATGGCGTTATAATAAATATTAAGCTTTAGCACATTTAACATTTATAAAACAATTCCTTAAATATCTTGAACAAATCAATATTTCTTGAGAAACCAATGCAGACACCACGCTGTCTGCCAGACGACTGTTCTCTTCCCTAAGTTTGAATTCTGCCTCCTTTCTTCTAAAAAGTACAAATATTCTTAATTCGAGTTTGGTGTTACCAGCCAAGACCTCCGTGCCTTGTCAAGGAGTTTTCGTTCCAATAGAAGGAGGTTGAAAGCAGCGCACGAGGTCTCGTCACCACAATACAACAGCATTTCATGATGATCGGTTGAATATTATAGTGTGAACGCTTAACAAACAAACTCACTTTCACGTTTATAATATTAGTTAGGATTAGACAAGAATTAAATTTATTAAACGGCATTGACAAAGAACACCCACAATGATAAATGTAATTATTTATGCACATTTGACGTATTTTAACTACATTTTCAGGGTTAGAAAATTAATTTACGTGAAGTTGAGTTTCCGTGTTTATACTTCTTTCCTCTTTTAACATCATCATATAATAGGTACGTATTATACATATATTTTTATTTATTTGTTGGTACTATTTTTACAAGTCGAGGGATAGCGTTAGTCACGCACAAATAACACTATTGGTTTATAAGTACTTATAAAGACCGGTGATTGTCGTGTGCCCGTTGGTCAGCTACGTTAGTAAAAAAAGACTATTGACGATTAAAAAAAGAGTGGCCGTTGGTTTTAATTGCTAAACTCTCTTATGGAATAAAAAAATATTATTACGGATAATTTTATCACGAGGTCATCTCAACCACTAATTAGAAATCGTTCTAATTTTAATAGGTAGTCTTTATCAATTTCTAAAATCACTTCATTGTAATGGAATACACTAATTTTCTATTTTCATAAAAACAGCTTGGCTTACTACGACTGCTTGTCAAACGGTCTCGAGTATATTCTCTATTAATTCTAGTACTTTCAGCTCTGAAAACCGAATCGACAGCACCAAAGCTACTGCAACACCATAAACAGCTACACTGTTCGTGTAGCCCGTATCAGCAATAAGCTTAAATGGTTAAAGTGCATTACACTAAATTAAATTCCAAAGTTTGCCTTCAGCTTGTTATGAAATCCAATGCTCATAGTTAAACTGTATACAGTGCGTACGTGCTCAGGATATGCAATATTGCCAAACACTAGGCGCTACTGATTGCTGCAAAACCAAGTACTTGTAACGTTCGAGTACATATTGTTGCATAAATCTTTGTGATATTATCGTGAATTTACAGAGCATAATAAAAAAAAACAACTAGTGGAAAATGCAGTTTGACTGCTGCTTGTTTACAGTGGTACTAGGTGCGTGCTGCGGTTTCGCCCTTGCATAGGTTACTTATGAGCTACAAGTATGTCTATTAATTAAGTGCTTACCGCAGTTTTGCCCACGTTGAATTTATTTGGTTTAATTTGTATTATTATTATTAAAGAAACCTTGGTTGTAATAGGTGTTTTGTGAACCGGCATTGAAGTGTACAACGTATATAGTTCATAGTTTATACATATCTACTAGCTGCGCCCCGCGGTTTCACCCGCGTAAGTCCCTTTGTTACAAAAAAATGTGATAAATGAAGAACCGCTCGACCGATTTTGTGCAAACTTCACATAAACGATCTACTAAATAGTCCGGACAAAGCCTAAACATTTGGTTTAGATAGGTGAGCCAGTTCTTGAGTTATAAAATTACAACGAAAAGTGGCATTGATTTTTATATACAAAATATACCAAATATACAAATAAACTTTATTGTAACTACACGCGATAAGATCGCCAGTTATACATAACATTAGCTAGTAAGTAAATATATGTAAAATATTGTAACCTATTTGTTTGTGTACAATAAAGAGTACATCTATCTATCTATCTGCCCCCACAATTTTTTTACAAGGAATCCATTTGGTGAATATGTACAAAGGGCTGCCTTACCACTAAAACTAATTTCAAAGACTCTTATTTATTTTATTAAAAATAGGAGCAAGCTATAATAGATGATAAAACAGTTCACTATTTAATAAAAATGAGGTAATAGACATTATTATGACTAGTTATAGAGGTAATGCAACGCTATAGTTCGGTTGAAAATAGTGGGTTGATAAAAGTCTAGGCATGCGTTATAAGTTGACAACAATCACTTGAGTGCTGATTGAGGGACGAACGTAGTAGCAGTTACTGTTATTTAGTGAATTTCATAGTTTATAACAATAGTGGTTAGATTGTTGCTAATAGGACAAAGATGATAAGAAATAGATGAAACCATGGGTGGTGGTGGATTTGGTGGGAAAAGTGCTGAAATAGGAGATATTTTTATTTTATTGGTATATTTTGTACCGCGCTCTTCCTCTTAAATTAGTTTTTATAAGCGTTTAAGAAGACAGTTGATTATCTTCAAATATAACTAAAGGTACCTAGCTATTATTTTTGAGGCCACAAGCAAATCGTAAAACATAAACTGTAAAAACTTATTCTAAGATACTTATGACTGAAACTACGCAGTCTGTGCGATATATACATATGTAAGATATCTCAAATAAAGGTAAAAATGACAGTACAATAAAACTCACGTGAATACTGTAGGGTAGATATATATTCTTCCATTTCAATACACTTTTAAACACACGTCCGAACTCGATGCTGGCCACGAGCAAATAGCCCGCCTAAATTAACTGTTCTCCCGGGGTAAACATTCGGTGTTGCCCGTAACATTCGTTTCCACTCCCCAAACATGAACAAACGAATACAATATTTCGAATTTATATCAAATTAATATATCTATTTTTGTAAACCTAACACTCGACCATCCTGACGTTGTGCATGTCCTCATGCACGCACGCAAAACAGCCGTATTAACCTAACACTCGGCCAATAGTAATCTTCCATAGCATCGAATTCAGACTTACAATTTTACGGACGTATGTGCCTTGCGTCAAAACCATGATTATGATACTTCCTTACATACAAGAGGACGTCACAAGTGGTACTTCCTTCCCACAAGCAACAGGTACATACATAAATATATAATAATTATAATCATAAAGGCTGTGAATTTTCTCACAAATCAGGGGACGTCACTTGCGGTACTTCCTTCCCACAAGTGACATCTCATAACGGCTGTGAACCTTCCTTCTCACAAACCAGGGGACGTCACTTGCGGTACTTTCTTCCCACAAGTGACATAACTCATAAAGGCTGTGAGACTTCTTTCTCACAAACCAGGGGACGTCACAAGTGGTACTTCCTTCCCACAAGCAACAGGTACATACATAAATATATAACAATTATAATCATAAAGGCTGTGATACTTCCTTCTCACAACCCAGAGGGCGTCACTTGCGGTACTTCCTTCCCACAAGCGACATACATATATCTAATAATGGCTGTGAACCTTCCTTCTCACCAACCAGCGGACGTCACTAGTGGTACTTCCTTCCCACAAGCGACATACTGGCTGTGAACCTTCCTTCTTACACACCAGCGCGGCGGATGACAACAATTAGTAATCTTATTCATCACTTCGGCCTCGTACGGGTAGCAGAGACATCTTCAACAAACATCAACATATTTCAATCAATTTACACAAAATCTTAACAAATTATACACCTAAACCTTCCTCCTGAATCACTCTGTCTATTAGTGAAAACCGCACGAAAATCCGCCCAGCAGTTCCTCAGTCTATCGCGAACATACAGACGCGGCGGGGGACCCTGCTCCATTATTATGTAGTGATATCTCATCATAAATCATTTCTTTTTGCTGTCTCGCCTTTTTTTTTGTTTATATTATATTATCCATGTAAGTGCATAGTTATGTCACATCTTATTAATTAATATATTACTAGCTTATTATGATAAATCATTTAATTTTATACTAATAGTCTATATTTTCTCATACAATTATTCCGTATCATATTTACTGACGTAGACTGACTGACGTAGTGACCCGAGTTGAGACTTTATTATGTCGGAACAGGAGTCGCTATTTAATTAAATTATTTGGCAAAGTGTGACTTCTGTACTTGAACTATTATGAATTCTGTGCAATAGGTAAATAGTTATTTATTCGGTACCTTATGCCTATGCAAAATACACACACACTACACACACATATACAAATGTTAACGGAATATTTTAACTTTTCTGTTCTTTTACCTGTTCTGTATCATCATCATCGTCATCATCACCGTCATCATCATCGTCTATGTTTATGGTAGCTACATGAAGACATGGTAACATACGATCGGCTGCTGTCACATGCACGTTTTTATTTTCCTTGCTGTACATATATATTAAATTTTTGACGGATTTAAGCAATATTTCTAAATTCAAATTTTAGTTACTTTTACGTCTTACCTCATTCAACCGTGGGTCAATCTCCGCTTTCATATTCAATCCAAACATAACTTCGGAAGGAGTCCTATCTTTTTGTGGTTAATATTATTTTTGCCCCATTGGATTGGTATGGGATGACCCACTTTATCATCCCAATCTTTTTATCAAAATTGAAATTTCAAACTGTTAAAGAGCTAAGAGTGGTGCGGTTGCATCGCTAAACCTTATTTTGTAAATAGTATCTAACATTTGGATAAGGTTAGGTTCATCGAATCTATCTAAACCTGTTCTCAATTACTTGTGACGTTACAGTAGTTTTACATTATAAATATTTAAGTCTTCAGAAATACTACCTTTCGAGAGTGAAACGCACTTCCCAAAACCCTTCATAGGTATAGAAGAGCTGTCGTGACTCGGTTCTAATAAACATACTGTGGACTCTTAACACTTCAACAAGCCCAACAAGCAGATATGATGAATATATTGTCTAACTCTGTACTCATATTCATGCAAATGTAAGAGCATTGTAACGTATTATTATTAGTCTCAATAATATGCATGTCACCTGAATAGCAGCGTATACTCGAATATAGTTTCCGTATACATTATTTACATGTTTACTTTATCATCGAAATATCTGTTCGTTGTGTGTATCGATGTTAGCTCACACGTTTAATATTAAAGTATAAATACTTACACAATGTACTAACACAGAGTATTAAAGAGATACTGAACACGCCACCACTGTAGTTTCGCTACACAAATAAATGATCCTTATTATTACTATTACCCGGCCACCTAAATCTATAAACCCTTTAGTATTATACTATTAACGATACATTATTTATTAAATTTGGAATTGGATGCCAACGTAGATATACGAGTTGTTCTTTGCACATCTTCAGGTTTATTAGTGTTTACATTATCACCGGCACAGTTTTCAGCTTTATGAAAAAAAACCTTTCGACACTTCCCATACAATCAACGGCATAGGACATGTAAGGCAAAGGTAGTCCTTTACTTAACAATTAAAACAGGCGGTTAGATATGCCAATGCCTGTCGCATTATACCGGTACGAAGTTTTGTTTCTAAAATTTTACGGCGGTGGCTTGTAGGGTATCTTTGTAGTAATTAAAACTTTTAGTAGTTGTTCGCGATGAGAACAACACATTGCGTTAGCGTTAGACCTAAGGGTTTAATCCAGGGTTTATCACTCAACACCTGGATGAAACACTTAATTGTACGTTTACCATCAACATCACATCCGTTCAGTTGAGCAAGTATCTCAGTCAGAGGTTCACCAAACTAACTTTTCCGCTTAAGCATATCCTCCAAGGTTTATTCATAATTTTGCTCAAATGGAAACATTTAACAACATTTCATCAAATATATTCATCTCGACCGAATAGTACAGAGTTTAGACTCTCATGCCACATCCTAGCTAATCCTCATAGTTTCTGCATTACAAGAAGAATGATAGTTTTTTTTTTTCATCCCAACTGTATACACCTTGGTTAACTTTCTGATTGAAATATCTATGCGCTGGCTTTTAATCGAGGGGTCAAAGTCAGATCGAATGTTTGTGGTTCATCTTACCATTACTGTTAAATGTCATAATTTACATTGCGACTACTTAATGACTTTATTAGATTTAAAATATATTTCGAAGTAAAAATTGGACTGTCTGACCGTTTACTCAGCTTTGAAGTCAATGCGCCGACTTCGACATCTGATGCTCCCCGGAGCCGCTGTACATCGACGTCGCAGCAGCCACGAGCAGCGACCTGGTGTATAAAGCGGCATTTGCTCGCGTTGCAGCAACGGGCTATGTGTACGTTGCAAGCTTCTGTCTCGAAAATCTTCATCTTGTTATCTTGAATGCAGAACCCGTGTTTGTCTGCGACTTTTTCTATTCGAACAAGAGCTCAATATTTCGATAGATGGCGGCGTGCTTAACCGCTTTGAAGTAACTACTCTTCTTACAGCATCATTACTCTGAAACTTATACATGGGAGCTGTGTACAAGGAGCTATGTAAAATAATTAAAAACTCCTTTTTTCAGACTAAAATTACTGCAAGGTACTTGAACATTATTCGTGATATTTCGGTAACGATCCTTTGAAAACCAATTTTGTTTGCAGTTGCATGGTTCATTGCTTACACTGAACTATTGAGATACCACGAAGAATATTGCAATATAATTTAACAAACAGATGATATACACTAACGGTTACATATATAAAATTAAATTACGCTTTGTGATGTTATTTCAAAATTATAGGGTATCTCGGAAGCAACGCTCCCTAGCTCAAATTAACGTTTAATTTTTTTTTTTTTGGACACCGAAATAAACACCGCTACGTTTAGCAACTAGATGTTGAGATGTGTAATGTAATATTTAAAAACTTATACCATTTCGTACAAAGGTATAACACTAACAAAAATGTTAAAGCGATGGACTTAATTCTCAAATCTCGCAAATCCAAAAATTTCGAAATTTTGATGTCATCTGTATATGATGCCGAAACAACCACCATGCAATCACTCGTATTTTCAAATTGTTTTTAGTTTTTTTTTTTGTATTTACAAAAGTAAAACTGCCTACTTAGTAAATCCATTACACATGTTTAACAATTATACGCAAGTCCATTTATTTAATAATTTTATCAGATATAAAAATAATGATTACAACAAATATAAGCCCAATTAATAATAGATATGTAAATAATGCTATTTGTCTATATTTTATAATTAGTAAGGTACTTAATAATTTTTTTTTCTTTACCATTTGGAGATACGAAGTTCTTAAATGAAATCATCCGTATTTAAATCAATTAGCCACTATAATCTAAATAAAATGAGGAAAGTGGGCCTATTCCACTTCTGAAATGTAAGATATCTCAAATAAAGGTAAAAATGACAGTACAATAAAACTCACGTGAATACTGTAGGGTAGATATATATTCTTCCATTTCAATACACTTTTAAACACACGTCCGAACTCGATGCTGGCCACGAGCAAATAGCCCGCCTAAATTAACTGTTCTCCCGGGGTAAACATTCGGTGTTGCCCGTAACATTCGTTTCCACTCCCCAAACATGAACAAACGAATACAATATTTCGAATTTATATCAAATTAATATATCTATTTTTGTAAACCTAACACATACATACGTTTTAGGGTGTTTTTAAAGTTTACGCTAGTTCAAGTTGTGTAATCTCAAACTGGAATTTCTCGTTTTAAGTCTTAAGTGTTTTCTGCAACAAATGCAGCGTGCAACACACCTATTATTTTGAGATGTGAGTAAACTCTGGACATTTTGATTAAGTAATCTATTGTTAAGGAGTTCTTTGTCAGTGTTCAAATTTCAAAAATACCATCATAAGCAGTTTTTAATTTTTCTTTGTTTGAAGTCATCTTAAAGTACCTACCTACCTACATATGTCACAAAGTGATATCATAGTTTAAAATGGTTTATTTGTAATATGCTTAGGGGGGGGATTCGCGATTGAGACAAAACGAACGTGGTTAGATGTTACTGGAAGTAGATTGTATGCATTTAATAAAACTTCTTTTACTTGTGTTTGGTGCCAGTACAAATGCTAATTACAGGTTCCCAAACTACTATTTACACTGCGATACCTATTCCTACTTTAGGCTTATAAACCAAAGCCAGAATCAAAAGTACAGATGGCGTTTAAAATCAGTAAATGGATAAAAGTACAACATCATCCTAATCATCATCAACCTATCTTTTAATCTTTTTTACCTCTCTTTAAATCATGATCTGTAGTTAACCACTACGTGTGTTCTTCGATCAGCAGCTCAGTATGCTAGGAATGGACATAAACTAGGTACAGTGATATGTATGAGAGATGCAGAATCAGTACAATCAAATATTTTGACAACAGGTCTAAAGACATAAAGCCCTGTATTTATTAAGTTTAATGACTGCCATCTGACTTCCAGCTGGTTGCCAGTTCTTCCTTTGAAGTACTCAACCATATTTGGATTGAAAAACTGAGACCGTAGTTTTATTTTTCTTACTTAAGGTATATAAGAAATATAAAAGTTTTAAAGAAAATTCTCATTCTAGAAAAGTCAGGTGCATTCAAACCACACCTTTATTCTTGTGTATTTACATTTTATGTTGGTAATGTTTTATAAATAAAGTGTATATCATGATTCATGGCAATTAGACATACGATGGTCACTTCTTTGATATGACGTCATGGACATATACATTAAAATGTCGCGTAGGATAACAGATTCAAGCATCCTTATGTTCAAAACAAAAAACAGTGAATTATTTCTGTAGAATCGTCGGTTTCTCGGCATGGTTCATTATCGGCATTTTTATTAATAATAATTCAAAGAAATATTCGGATGTCCTCATACACGATTCGCGGCATAGTAATTAATTGGGTTATAAACATATAGTAAGAAGAAACTTGTTTTTTAATAGAGTGAGTGAAGCAAACTCATTATACGGAATTCGCAAAAATTGTCTCAAACCGTTTGTTGAAAGAAGAGGGAGAGTATTGTGTGGTATCATTAGAAAGTTCGTAACACTGGAAGTGTACAAATAAAAAAAGAGCATGGTTTCTGTGATGAACCTAGTTGCGAATAAATAAATAACGAGAGAGTTGTGGCGCTGCGGCTGCATCGACTGAGACTCTTAAAGAAAATGAGACATGAAATGAGAAAATCTTAGTCGTGATTGCGTATTTCCTATTTAACTCCGTGATGGTGTCAGTGTTCTGGCGGGGTTCATTACGTTAAAGTACATTTCCAGTTCAAATCCATACTTTCATTCGTTCAAAATCGTTCATCACGTTCATACTACGCATTGGTCCATCCAATACGTAGTATCAGTATCTGAAAACTGGTGTGAATTTAAGAAGCGTTATTTTATAAAGATTGACAAGATATTTATTTGCAAAATAGGTTTCAACGGGAATACCTGAAATGAAATGGGAAGAAGGAAAATATTTACTTTGCATAAATACCTTCTAATCGTACTACTGAGTACTTTAGTAGTTAAGATTAGAAATTACGAGAGGGCTTGATTTTTTTTTACACTGAACTTACTAATTATTATTAAAATATTTAAAAATAGTAGTCACTATAATTTTATTTACACAAGTGCATGCATAACTCTATCGATACAGAAAATTTATAGTTGGATATTCAGTGCAATACACATAAATGGGAGCAATTCGCAATTCTATTGAGCCCGTAATACATTCATAGAAATGTTGTTTTCGTAGTACATACCTATGTATATAAATTTTCCTATAAATCTGTTTATGCTAAATGGTTGTAAATTTTTATTACAGACTGTGATCGTATGCTTAAAATAACTTATTAAATATTTACTAACGTTTACATTAATAATTTATAATTGAATATATTATTAAGAGGGTTGATATTAGTTAATAGAAAACCATTTGCATCAAACATTTCAGTGAAGTTATAACTAAGAAGGTGAATCTTGGATTTAGCACCGAAGGATAAAACAATCAATGAATGGCATCATAAAACTCTTCAAGTATTAGTAAATACTTGTCTATCGCTAATCAAAATTTTTGGGATGTTAGACAAACATAGGGCATTTGAAAAGTATTTCAGACAGACTTCAGTTCTTCAAAAAACTTCTTATTAGGAATTTATGCCAATTCCCAATAAGCAGTAAATATAACTGGAGCAAAATGTCTAAAACATAGATCCTTAGAATACGGCTGCAATAATTACCGCATTGCGCCTGCTATCTGCCCTGCGCGGTATAGACGTGCCAGCTTGAATGTGCCTCTGTATCAATACGTACGTACGTCGTACAAACTTCATAACTGCTCAAGTTCGCAGCTACGAATGGTTATTGAAAGTCACACTTAAAGCATCGTTTTATGTTAGTTAATATCTCTCCCTTTCAGTCTATGATTCTACAGTAGGCTATAGAGATTTCAAGAGTATATTATAAGAATATTTGTTAACTGGTACTCATTTGTGGACTTTAGTAGTTTTTATGAGTTATGAAAACCAGTCCTATAGCCAAGCCAATCCTCAATGGCTTTTGAATGGATTTCCAAGACTTGGCATTTTCTTAGAAATACATTATTCAATTGAAAGCTATAGAGGTTTGGCTAGATAGGCTATGGGAGTCGTTTTCATAGCTGCTAAGAATTACTACGTTTACGTTTAAGGTTAAAGGAACCATAGAAAATACCCGAAAGGTGCAGCGGTGGTATTTTCCATCCAAACCATTTCGACTTTTAGTAATACCACAGAATACACAGTAGTAATACGTACGGGTATGTATGTAGTTAAAAACACAACCACGAAATTGTTATAAACTGATAACCACTGACTCAAATATGTATTAATAATACAATTATAAACGATGGCCGTCAATAACATATATATTTCTGTCTTTGTCTATGGTTGTACTGCCAATATTTTATACAAATTATTATCTATTTTATCAATTTAAATTCTTGTTTTTTGAACATAACCTATTTGTTTTGATTTGCTTTGCTTTATTTATGTTAAATCCTTTGATTATATGTTTAATCCCAAAAAAAAAACAACAAAAGTGATTTAGAGTCCTGCTGGTCTTTACATCATAGAACATTATCATTATATTAATACGTGAAGAGAATTCTTTGTACCCCTTTTTAAGAAAATTTCGCGAACGTAGTAACGTGAATTTTGGAATATTTACAGTTTATGTATAGAAGAAATGTAGAAAGCTAAAAATTTTAAACAATACGTCTTACAACTTTAAAAATTACTTGAAACCGGCTTAATGAAATTACACGCGTCCCGTATATGTGAATACCTGTCAGGGTAAGTAAGTCTATACAATGACAGGTCAAGTTATACTGGCCAATGAAAAAACCATGGTCGAAATTCGACCACCACGCGATCTCTAGTATATCTAAAATTATCAAATTTGAGTGAACTTTACAGCGAGTAACACATGAAAGTATTGTATTGTATTGTTTTTTAAAGAATGCTAGCAACATGAATATTGAAACGTGTTTAATAATATTTTTGTCTTTTCGAAAACATTCAGCACCTACTGCCACACATTTAGTGCCTTACTACATGTATTGTAAGTTAATGAGTGCATACGGTTTTGAATCAAAGAACGTTAAAAGCTTTTAGTAAATTGCAAATAGTTGGTGTTGCAAATTACAAAATGGAAACTTCATAGCACCTGTCATTCGAGACTTTCGAGAGCCATTTTATTTGGAATCGCGTAAGATGTCGTAAATAAGTCATAAAATAGGGAATGGGTACATTGTACAAGAAAGGATAGATAGATTGGTTTCCTGGTTCGGTGTGCTTCAGCTTGTATGTAATGGTCAACTCATTCATAATTTGCATTGCATTATTCCTTTATTCATGTTGTAATTTGGGAATTTTGCCAATAAAATACATCCGCGTTCAGAGATAGAATAGTAATTTTCGTAATCAATAAAATTAAAAATTTTAAACTATAAGCAATCAACATCACTGCCAGAATCCGTCTCAGTCCTACATAACTATTTGTTAAGGCAATGTTCGTAGATAATCAAAGCAATAACGATCACGATATGACCCACATACTAGTTTGAAAGAGAAAACATGGTCAATAACGAATACCACAATAATAAGAACTTACAGAGCTTTCGATTTAACTTTATAATGGATAGGTGTAATGTAAATTATCGTTGTAGGTACACAATATTGACTTGTGCTAGAATGCGACTGGGCGTGGTCACTGCATATAATTTATTATTAGAACATAGTTTGTTTCACATCAATGTGCAAGTCATTGCGGCAAGGCGACCAGACATAGTTCGAGGTCATTCCGTCATGTCCCCTCTAACGGACCATCTTCTCAGTGTTAGGTACCTACGTATTCTGTAAACGTCTGCACGCGTAACACTTATTGGTCGCAAATGTTGGCCACTGATTTCAACTAGGTTTTGTCATTGCATTCCAAATAGCTCACTTTGAACTCATTAAAATTTAGCGAAAAGAATATTCGTACTACTAACACGATTTTCTTTTCGTTCCTAGCGTATTCGGTTGCATTTATACATCTTGTCATTTCAACATTATCTCAAATGAGTTTTACATTATCTGTTATTAAGTAGGCTGAGTCGTCTGATGTTGGAACCATGCGGCCGGCCGCGGCCGCTAACGGTACTTGCGTCGCCCGTCTCCGCCCGCACTGATTGGCCCTGCAACTCTCAGACGCCGTCGCTGCAATCCAATACATCTAATACTGTTATTAAATTTATGTTTGAGTCTATCCATACTTTCTCCCATGTGCGATGGTAATCATAGGCATCGATCACGGCGCTATCGAGATGCTGTTTCTTATCCGATTTACATTTATTTTTACACCCACGCATCACGGTAAAGACATTGTTTCACAAATTAAAATTCTGTTGTAGATGAACCGCTGACGATTTCATTGTGGTTTCATTGGTATTATGTTTGCATATTAATTTGATTTCAAAAGCTTTGATAGCTTTTATAACATTCTAATTGGCAATATGCAAATTCGCAAATTGTGAATATATAATCTGGTTTGCAACCTGATGAACCTGACAAATTGCTATGGATTAAAAAAATATAAACTTCTATTAATATACATATGTATTATAATTCGAAAATACATATGAATTCAAGGCAATCTTTTCGAACGTTATATATATTTCTCAATGACAATAAATTGTACTATGATGCACCGCAGTAAATGTCTAAAACATTATTTCGCATAAGTAAACTCGTTACAAACAGAGTCGTTTGATTAGAGAAAACTTATTTTCTCTTGTAAAAGTGGGTTTTAATAAATGAAATATTTGCAATAACTCGGCTCGTTTAACGCCACGTTCTAACTTTGACATTTAATTTAACCCGTATCGACGCCATGAATGTATGGAATTCCAAACTGGAGAGGCGGAAGCGGTGAGCGAGGCGCCTTGATCTTGTACATATAATGTGTGTACACTGGTATTATATATTCAAGTACTTATAGGAAACATCGCAAAGTGACGTTGCGGTGACAATAGCACGTTCGACCCTGTTCGCACGCTTCTCCCACTTTCCATTTATCGACTTGTTCGCAGCCCCGTTTATAAAGGGGCTATTTAGTAATTTACATCTATACAGTTTTGTGTAGATGGTTGACATTGTAAGTGTTTACAGACAGCTGAAGGGTACTCCACACTTCGTATCTTAACGTAACTTAACTTAGGTATTAGGTACGCAGGTTGTTATTTGGATCTTATACGAAGTGCGATGGACTACTGATAATATGAAGTATCGTGTTAAGACAGACTATAATATACATATATGTATACACTATATATTGATAATGATATATAATTTCCAAATTTTGATAAGTAGTAATCTTAATGATTATTTAAATTATTATGTGTACTTTCCTCTTGAAATTTTAACAGTGGTCTTACCAACTTACGTGGGGAGACATCCAATCGGTTGAGGTCTTGGAAGATTTCTAAAATAATTAGAACGGGTCGATAGACTGCAGTACTGGAAAACACCCGCACTTGCAGTGAAGTAATAAAATAAACTCTTTTACTTGGTAAACGTGCGGTTTGAGAAGACATCTGTAAGTTTTGTAATGGACTATTTAGTAAATTTTTGTAGCAAATATATTTTATTTGTTGTTATCTTATTTTATAATAATTATAATAATAATAACGTCAACCTTAAACGTAAACGTCGAACGTGCAATGGAATATTTTCCATCGTTATAAATTGATCGTTTTAAGATTAACATAGAGAAATAGTATCATTATAATAATTTATTTATTTTTAGAAATGGATAATATAGTATGTTTGAGTGGACAAAGGTGTAATTGCAAGTCAATAGCTTAGTAAATAATTCACTACAACAACATGTGGGTGCTACACTGTTCTGCTAGGCTACAAAATAGCCTGTATTTAGGATAATATATTAATACCTATTTATATCAATATCATAAGTATAGTGTGTCTCGGCTCCATCTAGTTTATCATATGTATCGAAACTGTTGCAAGAAATGTTCTTGTTCAGTAGTTGTTCATTGTATTAGGTTTTTAATCTTCTCTGTATGAGACTGGAATGGCTTAATTAGGTTATAGATAGTAATGTGTATTTAGTTTGGAATACAAATCTAAATATCTCTATTTGCTAATAGCGACCGTAGTGAGAACTTTAATAAAATAATCTATAGAAAACTGTTAAAGCTCATACTAGAAGTCCAAACCGATAAAAACGAGGTTTGTCTCTTTCTACTGGTAAGTTAGTAATATGTATACCAGTACATTTCTACAAGTATATTGTAGAAATGGATTAAAATGTTAATTTATTAACTCTCTCCTGCATCACGACAGACGCGGTAGATATAATATTTTAATTGGTATCCATTCTGCAGACCAGGAACAAATCTGTAGCATAAACCAGTTTTGATATAGCACGGATTATATATTCAGTTAAGTTATTTCATGGTAGCTCCATTATTACACGCATATTAAAAAACCGATACGGATACTAGTCGCACTGAAACGCGAAGCGTCCTTGAAGATTTAACATTCATCTCTTCACATTTCGGCGTATTCGATTGGCAAAAAAGCATTCAAATTGCGCTCCGAATTTAAAGTTCAATAAACACAGCACTGCTTTTCAATTTAAGAAGCTTTGTTTGTATTGTTCGAGGATCACAAAGTTAGTCACAGACGCAAATTTATGTAGGTAAGTACATTTTTAAGTTACAGTCCAGAGCAATAATACTGATAGCGGATTCTAAAAGTAGGTGATTTTTTATTATCATCTGTCACACACATACGATATAGTCGCCTATAATGGTATATTAATAATGAAGACATGGTTGATGCAGTGATTCCACGTATAGGTAAGGCTTGGGCGCCATCTAACGGTATCGGGCCCCGCATTACTGATATTTATCCACCATCTTTATCAAAGTTTTAAATAAAACTCCTTAAATAAAATAAAAGGTTTTATTTATGAGATTTATTGGAAAGGTCTATGAAATAGTTATTACTACTTTAAACCTGAGGTTTGTTGTTGAATACTATTGAAAATTAGTATGCATACGTTTTGTAATATTTATGCAGGTTAACGTTACCATTTCGACCGCACCTACAGCATAGTTAAGATGCCAATCTACAGTTAATTCTTCATTCAGATTTGTTATTTACGTACTGTTAAAAATCTTTTATGGGTTGACCTCAGGTACTTTGCTAGCGCAGTAACTTAGAGAGGATATTGGCAAGAAGACGGATTCTTCCATAGAAGACAAAAAATGTTCAAAGTTACAAGGAGACTTTATTATTATATGTTTTTTTTTCAAGAGATTATCAGTAATTTGGGTCACTCGTTATTAATTTTCCTTTTGGCCTTGAAGGAGTTAAGTTAAATGCTAGTGTTAGGAGTAGATTCACGTCAGTAGTGTACTGGCTTGGTTCGAATTCGCAATCGATTGATTGCAATTTTAACGCTTTAGCCATTCTAATTGATAGTAAATCATTGTACTAGAATATAAATGCAGACATACACAGGTGCCTTAATGACATTCATGACCTTTAAGGAAACTCACAAGTAAGCTATTACTTCTCAAGGCATGAAATGTGAGAGTATGTGACAAGTCATTACGAACAGGTACTGGTTCAACTAAAGAAGGTTTAGGTGATCAAGTAGTTCGATGTTTGTAATTGAATAACAACGTGAAGGTTTTCCGGTGAGCGAGTGGCGGCACCACAAGTTGCGCTTGCGCAGCGCCGCTTCACCGAGCAAATCGGCGGGCGCGGGGATTGTCACGACGTGGTTAGCCTAGCCAGTGCTAAGCTTCATTCTGTTTCGCCTTTCGCGATCATTCTATATTTCCCCTACTTAGGTTATCGCCTTGATCGAATATAGAGCTTTATGTAATACATGAAAGGCTTTGATTATTTCTATATCCGTAGGTAACTCATTTAACGGAAATTAGTTATTTTCTCACCACCTAAGCAATGTTGTTTAAAAGTCTTCATTAGACAATGAATATTAAATTTGTTCTTGAATGTTTTTATTGAAGAAATTCTGGTTTTATGACATCAGCTATGTTTAAGTTTTAAGTTGGAATATCTGTTGGCATTTTGATTCTATTCGTCGCCGCCGCAGCCCTGACATTTCGATAAAGGCAGCTGATGACCTGTTTTTGATGTTATTCGTTGTCAAATGTTTAGAATGACTTCCAATAATGTCGAAATATACTCGGTCTATGTAAATTATTTTATTGCATTTTTCAGATTGTATTTAATTAGTCGATTTGAGTCGAGGACATTGATAATTATGTGCTCATTTGATTTTAGTTACTGAAGCTCTATCTGAATTGTATTTAGGACTAAAATTGCGTCTTTTGCGTCATAGAAAATAATGTGTTTATTGGCAGTTACTTATTTTACATCCGTACGAAGAAACTACATTAAAGTAGGTACCTTTTTTGTCGCCTAAATATATAGGTGACTCTGTAAATATTACTAATATTATATAGGCGAAAGTTTGTGAGGATGGTTGTTTGTTTGTTACTCTTTCACGCATGAACGGCTGAAAGGATCTGGACGAAATTTGTCACAGAGATAGATATTAGTCTGGAATAGCACACAGGCTTCTTTTTATTCCACAAATATTTACGGTTTCTGTTTAATAGAATTCAGTTGTAGTCACAGTTAGTAATATTATATCTGTATTCTGTGAATCAATACAAAAATAGCTATATAAACAGTGAGAGTTAATAATGTGTTATACTGTATAATAATTAACGAGTTCGATAAGAAATTATTCATCAAAATACGTACCGTGTGTTATGGGTGTCATGGCACATTTTATGGTAAATTCGTGAAACCAAATTAAAAATATTTTGGATATAGGTCCAGTTAAAAGTACACGTTTCCTAAAAAATAATAGTTATATGTTAACGGATTGTTCGTAATTAAAATATCTATATTTTCAAAAATATAATAATAGGTACTATCGGCCCATTACTAAAACGTTACTCAACTAAGTCTTAGTCGTCAAGACTCGCCAAGTTTGAATTTTAGTGGTATATTATTCTTGATATGAATTAAATACATACGAATTAAGTGAATTCAATAACACTCGATGTCAGTAAAGAATTTATGTAATCTGAGTTCTAGAGATTTCAATTATAATGTAAATACTTCTTGTGAAATGTTTCGATGTCGTTCGGAATATAAATCAAAACATGACATCTATATCGAACGCGATAGTTTCAATCAAAGTTCATGGATTTTAAAGATTATAAATTATTCATATTGGCCGTAAATGTGTTGGAAATTGCCAGTACCTAATAAATGCTTTGATGGTTTTGGTCGATGTTAGGTCGGTGATAGTGGACGGTGCAGTGCAGTGCAGTTATTGGAGCTAGTCACATTCACTTTGTTAATTGTTGCCATTAAAAAAAATTACTATCTAAGAGTCATAAACTGAATTGCAATAAATCACCACCGGCAGATGCTTTCATGCAGCTGTAGACGAATATTATTAAAGAGTGCCCAAACGATGGCCACTCGATATTCGTAGGCTTAGTAAATAAGGCATAATAATATGTTGTTTTATTGCAAAACATAGAGTAATATACATACCAGCTACTCTTGTACCGTGACCGTAACTTACCCCGGTTAAAACGCGCTATGTTATTATCAGCTGATATTTATTATTTATTATGCTTTGATGCAATTTTTATAGCGTTTTATTCAATCTAGACATAGCCTGGTGGTTAAATTTCGGCCATAATTTCTTAACTTTAAATGTTTTGTTTTATATCTTGACCAGTATAACTTAAACTGTCATTGTATAGATTTTTCGTACCATGACAGGGCAACAAACATACTGGACACCTGTAGCTTTTTTTTAGCAGTTCTCGCATAGTTTTTCAATCTCATATTGATTAAAAAATTTTGCTGTTTGCACTTCTACATATAAACTTTAAGTTAACCCGCGAAATTTAAAAAGGAGTACAAAAAAATCTCTTCATGTATTAAAATATATGTATATGTATGTATGAGATGCCTTTATCTATCTGTTTTTTATTGCAGGAAATCTGTTGAAACTGTGAAGAAGAAGGAGCGAAAGTCCTCATTTGAAAGAAGTTTCTGGGAAGGTGAGTACCGACATGCCTGTTGCATTATATTATGTCTTATAGTTACAGTTAGCGACAAAAGTCGATGAGTTCCTAGAAATTTATAAAAAAATTATAAACTGTGTCCAGGGGTCCAAGCCATAGAATCGACAACTCACTGTGATATTGCGTATATTGCGTATGTTGAGTGGTGGAGTTAGTTGAGGAAATAATATTGCTGGATTCAAGCATAAACTGATTAAATTCAATTTAACCACTTTAAAAAAAACATATCATCTTGTGACAAGCTCCTGGTAAATTGTATATCTTGCAGACACTTGCCGAAAACCTTTTTATGTTCCTTTAAAAACTAGATAGGTTCCATAATATTTCGGTAAACTATGGAGGGAATGTAATTCCACTATTAGGTTACGAGTAGGTTAGAACTCTACTCCATAAATATATCCAAAAAATACATTAATAAAGTTTTTGTTTATAATGTAATAATTAAACTTTTATTCGGAGCTTGTAGTTATTGTCGAATCTTCACTTTAGCATCTTTTGTTCAGTGTTTAATAAATTAATATAAACTTGGGTTACTTTCTTAAAAAGACGAGTGGCATGCGAAAGCGGCTATCCTCTTAACATAACTATATCTATAATATGTTAAATTAAAATACATAACTTATTTATTTATTACATCATACATAATTGAATAAGGAATTAAAAGTTTCAACCTATGCGAGTTAGAATTTAACCCTACATATAAATATGTAGATGGAAACACACTATTAGTAAATATTGACATTTAAAATAACATCCTTAAACATAATAGGCCCTAATAAAAACAAACTATGTATTTGTTTTGCAACAGTCGAGTGAGTCAAATAGGCGATAGGTCAACCTCTCAGTACTTACGCAATTTCGCGACCACTGGGCCACCAAAGGAATGTTCATTTTTATCGTAATACCGGATTTACCTTCAATTGATGATGGTTATGTATACATTTTATCGTTATTTTTACCATTTAATACGAGCTGCATGAAATTACGTGTCGTTTGTACAGAGTCATTCCATAAAGTGTGTATTGCATTGCAGTTTTGGTGATAGTTACGATATTTATATTACATACAGAGTCATAGGTCAAAATTGTATGCAACAGTGTCTGCACGAAAGGAAGTTTGGTCGCAGAAAGTGTCTCAACCTATTTTTGAGTTTGTAAGATCGTGATTTGAATTCTGAATTCTTGTGATTAATAAATGAGAATTTGTTTATACATTTCGTTAAAAAAGTATGTTATACAAGAGATTGTATAACATACTTTTGTAACGAAGAGAGTGAGAACTCTCACAAAATCCACAATGGATGTGTGTAGAGTTTGATAGATATAAATAATTAGTTTTGTACTATAAACCGTGTAATAATTGATTTTGTTGCATAAAAGCCTAGCTATGGTAGTTATTACATTTTACAATTGGGGGCGAAATGGATGGTTTATTTACAGTGTAGTTTTTTTTGCACTAATCGGTAAAATTTATTTAAATTGGGTAAGAGGTTTAGGTATTACGTTTATAGGTAAGGTCATATTCATAGGTAATCTTACCTGCAGAATATTACTTTATGTTTTGATAACATAGTTTCAATGTAAATAATAATGCACAAGAAACTAATTTAATATTATATTTTTTAAGTTAAATTAACAACATTCCAAATGCGTCCGTACTTTTAAAGCAGCGGTACATCAATCAAACATGGCTGTGCTGTATGATGGAAAAACAAGAGGTACCGTATTCGAATCGTAACTAGTACATTCCCAAATAAACAAACGCCTAATATAAGAGTTTATCATAGTTAGTTAGGTAGCCAGAATACTAGGTACTAGTAAAATACCCATGTAAACACTACGGATGTTGTAATACGGTCTAAGCTAGTGCAAATAAAAAGAGATAAATTTGTATTTAAATCGTTTAAGTTTAAAAATCCGAAACTGACTGTAAATTAAAGTTAGTACCTCCAGAGTATTAAACAGGAATTTACAAAAAACTACTTCTCTTTAAGATCTAAGTCGAGCGACCATCAAAGATGTCTGATACAAGACTTGGCCCTCGGCCTGCTTCAGATTTAGATGTGACAATCAACGATGCGCGACGTTTCGAATGATCGATCGGTCCAGAACATCCATGTTCAATAAATATTCAACTTCACTACGTTTCTATTAGCTTTACCAAAAAATTGACACGCTTATTTTAATTTTTCATTAGATTGTTTAAATTAACACCAAATTTTTCAACATACCAATTTTATATTATATTATAGTGTTTTTTCTTACACAGTTACTAGTATATTAATGACATACGGTATACATACATAAACAAGATTCGTATAATTTCATTTTAAATAGATAAATTATTGATATTCCCATCAGAAATATTCTATTCACTCCTTGTAATATTTTCTTGTTGTTTACTATTTATAATATGTTGCCTACTGTGTGTACTGGTAAATACTAAAAGTTTAATATTAATGTATCCTAACAATTTTTTTTCAAACTTCATTCCAATAATATTTTGTGTCGTAAAGGCTAATAAAAGGCTAATAAAAAAAAATGAAAATTTTCAGTAACTTTTAAAAAATGTTATTTAACTCTTAGTAGCTTTTTCTAGTTTTCAATTATCACAATATTGTCCTAAACTAATAAATTTTCGACTACATTTTCGATTGAAGTTAGATGGATAAATGACCAACTAGGTAAAAATATAATAAATGTATTGTGTAAATCCCATGTTGTATTGTAAACAGAAAATCTGTTACAAGTTTAGTATAAACAAGTATTTAAGTATTCAGATAGAGTTGCGTGATAAAATAGTAACTGCCGCACGCGCGCCAACTCCAGCGCATATCAAACATCGGCTGAGATTGAAGCTACGCCTACGCATACCATTGTCAATGCTCAATTAATCGCATAATTATAATAATAATCAATTAACTATTACGTACACCACGATAATTAATTAGCATCTTCTCGTGCAATGCTTTTGTTGTTTATACAAAGGTATATTTTGTGATGTAATAGGGTACTAGTATTCTTGCTAACCCCTCCAACTAAACTAAATGCTTATGTTAGGAGTGGGTTCACGTCGGTAGTGCACTGGGTGGGGTTCGAACGCGGCGCTTTAGCCATTACGCTACTGCCGCTATTTTCATTTGTTTAGAAACTTTTTAATAAAATGCGGACTGTAGTTTTAATTTAGTTTATTAGGTGCTCTTAGCACTTGGTTGGGCGACCAAGTCACAAGTGTCAAGGTTACTACGAGCATCTAATAAAAAATTGTAAGTCATTTGGCATTAGCTAGGTATAACGTCATAACTCATTATTTCATACAAATTTCTATAGAATATTTCGTTTTGACATGTTATTATTATGCAGATATCGATATACCGACGATGAGACAAAAAACTTATTCAATTATCCGACATTAGAGAACCGAAATGTTTATGTAAATTTCTCAATCGTATTAGTATTGTTGAACTTGGAGAAATTTGTTGTTTATCCCGTCCTTAGACACTAAACGATATCAACGGCTTGCCAGAGTAAAAAAATATAATAAATATAAGTTCATATGTGTAAATAAAAACGAAAGACATGTGAATTCGTCTAATGGTTCTTGAGATATAAATGCAAAAATGAACCTTTAGGTAGAATTGCACGGACTTACCAGTTGAAGATAGCACAGTCTAAGCTCTGTGTTTAGTTCTTTTAATAGTCTCGGGTTCTCCAAAAGTAGCAGTATACTGATTAGGGTAATATTTTTTCAAAAATTCTCATAAGTTGTTAAACAACATCTTTTTTAAGAAATTAAGATTGGTTGACTTATAAGAATAATGCTGCGATCCTGTAGGTCGTAACATGTTCTTCTATGGTCTATAACTGTTCTCGATACAAGGAACTATGTAATGATAGAAGTTATTTTCAAATCAGTTTGATAGTTCTTCAGATAAGCATGTGTAAACTCTTAGTTTTACTCTGTTAGTGTAGATGGAAGCTTATTTATATAACAATAATAATAACTCCACACATCTCACACACGCCGTCTGATCCCAAACTAGGCAAAGCCTGTACTGTACTACGGTAACCAGACTGCTGATAAACATACTTATATATTTCTAAATACATACATATTATAGATAAATTACACCCAGACGCAGAACAAATTATTGTGCTCATCACACAATTATTTGTCCTGGGTGGCACCCACGACCTCTGGCTTAGTAGTCAGGGTCACTAACCACTACACCAACAGGCCAGTCGATTTGATATAACAATATAAGCATATGTTGTTTTATCAAAATACTTATATATGTTCGGGCCGCGAAAGTGCACCTTGCAGAGTCGTCGCACCTGCCTGCATTCAACACATGGCGTAATGCAGTTTCGGTGCACGGCTTGGGCCGCATTGCTTGCGTTCTATACGATACAAAATCAACCCGGTAAAACCTTTCAAGTGTTCCAATAACGCGATGCTTGCATTCTTGCCAATATTACATCAACTACTAGAAAAGTTACGAGTCGAGTAAGCATGCTTTTGAAACGTCAGTGGTCAATTGATTGGAATAACAGATTTAAGTTGCGCAATAACATTTGGGTTCGCTATACTTTTGCTATTAAGCTTGAGTTGGTTATCGACTCTATAATGTGTTATGGTTCATGGATTTTTATTTTCAAACTCCTGACAAAAAATAATAATGATTTTTATTACTTGTTACTGCTAAACTATACAATGTTAAAATCTGTGTTACATAGTATGTAACTGATATTAGAAAAGATAGGGAATATATATTAATTGTACCTATTTAACACAATTCATCTTAGGTCGTATCATGTTATATCGTGATAATAAGATCATAATCAGCGTTAGGTTTAAAGTAGTAAGCGTTTACTGATAAGTTAGTGTAATGATCTCGGGCCATAGAAAATAACGAAATGAACTAAAATACTCAAAACTTTTTAAAAAAATTGTAAAACTTGAAAAATTACCATCTTTGTTCATATAATTTTCTTTTCTATTCACTTCAATCTGTACGATGTACAGCTATAGAGAAGCTGGGTTTAGAAATACTTTTATATTACTATTATATTATATGAATAAAAAACAGACCACAGCTGGTTAGTTTTCAATTTATAGAATCAGTGGAAGTCATAAATATTTTTTTCTGTGTGTAAACTCGAACAGCTTTAATCATTTAGAACAGACCGGATTGTCTTCAACCGAAAAGGCTATTTTTCTTATACAGTTATAAGAGGAGGCCACAATATCCTGTTCTTATAATCATCACGTCGAAGATAAATTTAAAAATGATTACCATTATTGCCATAATATATGTCCTATTCCCAAAAGTAACAGAGCGGAAGTTTTAGCCATGGCTGAGTGCTGACAAGTGCGTTTAGTTTATACAATTTAGGAATTCATATAAAATACATTAAAATAATCATGTTTTTAAACTTTTTAGGTAACAATACAAGTCTTTATAAAGTTTCTTTTACAAAGTCTGTTGGCATTTTAGTTTTGATTAAAATATCTACTATATAACATTAATACATATTTTATATTAATTAAGACAACTGGCAGATTTTGTTTTTTTTTTTAAATTGACTGCGTTTCCTAATTTGGATATTTACTGCTATGCTTTCGCAATACTGTTTCTACATTTTAGGACTCTTACGTAAGAAAAAAACAAGTTGTATGCTAGAGAAACACGATGTTTGATAACATTTCATTAACAGATAGAGTTATATCATTCTTGCAGTAAGTGAGTGTCACTACTATTCTGATTTCCTGAATGGACCACACGGTGTTCAAATAATGATAGATTCTAGACTTTTGATAAAAATATATATAATCTAGAGAACAGGCAACACAGACAGAAAACAATTACCCAAGTGGTTCTGGATCCAATTCTCGTCGTCAAGCAAAAAATACTAGCAGCTGTTCACCTCACACCTTCCGAAAATAGGCGTGATGCTTATTCATGTAGGTATAAAACTTATGCAACGTGGAAATAAAGTAAGCATTATACAGAGTATAACAAAAAATGGATGGGCTTTTAAGTCAAAATAAATATGTGGAAAGAGTATAGTGCTCCTTGTTTACTTGTAGGTACAATACATGGGATCACAATTGCGACGTTAAGTGGTATTAAAAGTTGTATTAGTCTGCCTTACCCTGTTAGTCTAGCAGACAGATTATCAGATTAGATTGAAAGCTGTGCGCGAGATATACAGTAGCCACACGAGTCACGACCACAAATTCATTTTTGCGTTAATTTTTTTACGCTACTGTTGTTATCTATTGACATTTAGTTAAGCTGGTAGATTGAAATTATTAAATGTATAAGTTTTTATAGGATTTAAAATAGTTAAGTATATAATTTCGAATGTAATTGTACGCACATAAATGCTCTCATATTAGCAAAGGCGCTACGCGTCGCTAATAACTTGCAAGATGATGCATAATTATTATTAACTAATAGGCAGCCATAATATCAGTTACAAACTGCATTATAAGTCACTAATAGCAAGCATCATCATCATGTTATTGTAACCATTTTCATGTATTTAGGTATATACACGTGATGTTTGCAGGAACAGAACATGTAGAAGTTGATTTGGTATGCAAATCAACCGACAAACATTAATATAATAATAACCTTGCAGAAGAATAAAACGGAACAAGCATAGAGTTTTTTTTACGGTAACAATAACAACGCAATATCCTATTTCACGGAATATGTTTGCAACAAATAATGACCTTCATGTCTGTCAGGGAAATTTTAATTTAATAAAAATTATAACAATCTACGTTAATCGCCCAACTTGCTTAAATTCCTTTTTAAATTTGTTCTAATACGTGGTCTGCGAGCTGCGAGGTGAGTGTGTAAATACGTTTACGTATAACGATACGTACCTAAACAAACGACAGTCTATTGTGGGTTTGACATTGTACACATTTAAAAGTAATGTTTGTAAAATGTAAAATTCTAGTTTAATTTAATTTAATGTATTTGTAACACATATTATATTATACATTTTGGCGTTCTTCGCGGTGCGGACGCTAGTCGTACCTATAAATTTTTTTTCACTTGCTATATTATTTTATGGATATTTTAAATGTGCAAGTTGGTTAGTGTATGTGAATTTGTATGTAAGTTAGTACTTGGTACCTGGATGAATCTGGATGTTGTTGTGGAAATTTGTTGCATCCTATAACCGAGATAAACGTAGCTAAACTTGATATATCCCGTTCAGCGCCTGTATACAAAAAAGTCACTTGTCACTCTTCAAGAGACGGGTGACTTCAATTCGAGACAAAATCTTCTGTGCCCCACCTACTCTATAAATGTGATTGTGCTTTTTTTATATGATATGCCTACTCTATATATATCGAAAGGGTAGGCAGACCCGTATTATCATGAGCTTCACCTTACGACGACGCTGGGCCACGAAGCTGTTTAAGATATTAAGTTATTTTTTCAAATTTCACTTAGATTACAATAGCCATTCATTAGTTGCAATATGACTACTTTATAATCAGGGACTATATTTATTCATTTATTATTATATTTAGACTTTAAAGATGTTTTAATTTGAAATACGTTTTCAATCAGGCAAAAGAACAATTGTTTTATTTTTTCAAGCTTGAACTCTCTACACTTAAAAGTACTTTCAAATGAATACCCGCGAGGAAAGTAAGGTGGGCTGGAATCCCGCTGCACGATCATTAAACTGACGACCACGACCTGCCCGTCGGCTTTCATTGTTTAGTTAACTTTGCATATTGTCTCAACAAAATTATTTCATGATTGCATATGATCGTTCATTTGGTAATAACCAAAGGAAATTATTACTATTTACTCAAAATTGGTGTTACCCTTATATAACATTCTTAAATACATTTATTGGTTGTCAAACTAGTTTAGACTCGTTTTAATAACGACTAAACATATTTTATCTAAAACTGTATCACTTACTTAGATAAAAAATTTAAAATTAAAACACTGCATTTTAATAAGAAATAGCTTCCTGTATGCTTCGCTGTAACTATTTATTACCAGAAATGGAGAGGAATTCTTCAACGACGAACATTCCACTTAATATCTTTCTAAATAATTTCGTGCAGATGGTTAAAAAAAATCAAAATTACAGAGCAATCCAGACTCACAAAACGTGCTAATATGCATTAATTAATCCGGTGGCAATTTAAATTGGAAGTCCTGGCATTTCCTCCGAGAACGAAACAAAAAATACTTGATGTATAGGTAAAGTGATATGGTGTCTAAATATGAAGGACATAAAGTCTTTATTTACAAGAAAGGTTTAATATTATACATCTCGGCGGTTCCCAGGGCATGACATGCCGATGCAAAGGTATTTTATTCATTGGACCATACATACATACGGAATATCTGATACTATATGGCTGATACTGACCATTCACTGTAAGAAAGATTTATACAAACGCTGTTATATTGCTACCTACCTAAATACGTAGATATTTGAAACTATATTTCAGATAAGGTGGTGTAGGTGCAGATATAGATATAGCAACATACTTAAAGCTAACCGGGTGTGTGATAGCCTAGTGCTAGTCAGATCGACATAGAATAGTTCTGCAATGATAAGTTTAAATAATATGCAGCTTGACGACCTTTACAGATAAAATGTTGCGGTTATTACTATCTTGTTTTGTTCAGATTACGTAAGACATGTCACTGGAGAAAGTTAATTTAGTTTTGAAAGTGAAATCGATTGCACCTTCTTTCACTTATCCATTTCATAGTTTCGCTGTTGGCCACATCAGTTGTGCTTTAAAAACATTAAATCTCGTTCCTAATCATCATCTATTACGTCAAATTCGTTGTAATGCTGTTGCTACTCCTACGTACTTGAAGAATATAATAAATACATAGGCACTCATACATTACTTTCTTTAAAATGTACCGCTTAGAAGAGTTTTGTATTGTTTGAGTAAGATTACGACAGTGAAGTATTTAAATCAAATAATGTATAGTTTTAAAAACAATAGTTTATAGTGATGAACAAAATTCCTTACATATGCACTCTATAAATATCTATTCCTATATTGAGGTAGGTATTACAGAGGGCTTAATAAAAGGCTGGGAATGTAAAAAAATGTGCAAACAACTCTGCAAACACGTTGGAGCGGTTTAAAGGCCGCGTCCGGATTGCGAGGGGCAGAGGCGGCGGAGGGTACATGCAGCATTCCAGCCTCCCGTGGCCACGGCGACGTCACTGCTATATACCTACAATGCGCATTCCACGATGGCACTCGTTCTTTCACCGCAAATATGAAAAAGAAATCAAAAGAAAGCGGCTACATAGGGCCTGTTTTCTGCTAAATGCCTTTAGCACTTCTTAACTTAGTTTTACGAACAGAGGTGATTATATAAAGTATAAAAAATTAAGTTGGACGAGGGGCGCCGCGACCCTGACATCTGTGGTGCGCGGGCGCCGTCTGCTCTACGCAAGAACTCACGGTCGCCGCCCTCCACTGCCTACTGACTAAAAATAGCTCACGATACCGATCAATGCTTATTGCTTATTGAGATCAAGTTAGAACGCAAGAATTAGAGCACCAGCAGCGTCTCGGCCTTTCGTTGTAGCGATCAAATCTGTTCATTTTGCGTGTCTGGGTCACAGTGTTAGTCAGATGGAGGTGGCTGTTAATAATGATAGTTTTCTGGATATGGTGATGGGTCTGTGTGTCGGATGACGGGTGTGCGGTGGGCCGCGGGGGAGCGTCGCGTGCGCAGCTCGCTGTCCGTCCCTGGCTCGGAGCAACGCCCCCGTCAAGGGCGGCGACGCTGCAAATTTCTGCAAGTCCAACGCGACTCAGTGCATCGCGCCATGTCGCGGCGGCTCCGCGCTCGCCGCTCGCCACTCACACACCGCCGTGGGCGCACGCTGCTGCACGCACCGCCCTATGTAAAATAACTGTTATTTCGGTCGTTAATGGACACGTTCCGCATTCTTAACTCGATCCTCTTTCTTCGGTTTTGTTGAGATCCGTAACACAGTTCCGTTGCCTAATAAGTGGATAGGGTTTTTGTTTACTTCAATTTAACATTTTTTTTTTCTCAGTGCACAATGAAAGTAAATTTTCAGAATGAACAAGATCCGAAAACTGGTTTGACGAATGAAAGTGTAGTGTTATGAATTGGTTCAAATGACGATCACCTTGGAAGTGGCAGTTTATTTTTTTCACAATGTTGGAGACGAGGAAATTGCCGAGACGCTCGATATCACTACATGGTTAGTATCGAGGAATTTCTTGTTCTCAAAAATTTTAATTTATGACTTAAACATAGTAATACGTAGTATTTTTTAACCAGTTTAGTATGAGTAGTTTCGAAAACGGCAGCATTTATTCTTTGTTGAAATAAATCGTTCAGCTTAGAACTTGGTCGCCTACGCGTACATATGTGTACGTAGTACTTATGTTGCGTTGACCCAGCGGTCACCGTGTTCAGGCTGCATTCTGGGATTTTATGTATACATAGGCTCAGTTCAACGCTTTGTTAATAATAATTATAATGTTTTATTAAAGCCAGTTTCAGTAGGAGGACTGCCTAACCACGCAGTAACTTTCGGTTGAAGGAGACAATAAAGAATTGTGAATGTTTGTGTTCTAATTCATAAGTATAGTTCATAAGATATAGTCATTTGATCACGGAATTGAGTAAAATAATGAAAGCAGTAATTGAAGCGACTCAACATTTAGAGCCTACATTAACTACATTTTGTGTATATATTTTAACACCTACGTATGAAATGTAGAACAAATGCAGTGCCGGCCCTAGAGAGAGCAAGTAGACCGGTCGCTCTAGAAGCCCGGAGCCAGATGACAAAGGGCGCCAAAAACCAAAATGCGAAAAGCATTTTCTGAAATTCGCGAGTAGCCTTTAATTCGTTACAAATACAGTAACAGATTTGATTATCTAGCTGATTTAAATTAACACCAAATACCAATTCAATAATATATACTTAAAGCGGTATTACGCTTTCTTAATGTTAAAGGATTATTATTAACAAAACCGGAATACAATTTGGGTTAAGTCAAAGTGTCAACCAAAGGGCGCTGAAGGCCAAAAATTTAGCTCTGGCTAGGGCCGATGCTGAGCAAATGCCATTTTGGGAAAGACTAAGTTAACCTTAGACATTAGCCTTCTCAAGACTCACTTAAGTGTCTCTTAAATAAACCACTAACCCCTTGTTAGCCCAGTAATTAGCAACTTTACTTTTTATTTTATTGAGAAATCAGTTGTATTAAATGTTTATGTACCTATTAGCCTACACATTTATATCTGGTGGCTGTATATCGGCATCAGAATACCATAGAGTAATAAGTTTTAGAGTAAAATACTGGTACATTCAATTTCATATGCTTGAGCGATTAGTCGTAGATGGTTGGACCGATTTGGAAAACAAATATGTTTGTTTGAAAGGGTATACTTTCTAGTTGAGGCCATTGTCATCAGGTAAGGATCTGATGATGGAATTCACGAGAAATCCAGGGAACTCTTCAAATATCATAGGCAAATCTAAAGTGATTTGGGTATTTTTTATAGTAACTCATGCATTTGCCCTCGGAAAGCACGATTTGGTAAAGTGGAACTGATAATGAAGACCTCAAATGGTCACCGGAACTACTCAATAATTAGTATTTCACGGGTTTCGATTCGATTACTTTAATGTGATGGTCAAACAATTTATCCCCAGCGTCTCAAATGCGTATAAGGTATCAGCACTCCTAAAAATTTACATTCCGGCATCGGGCAAATATTGTTTAATTAAATTTGTTATACTCAAAATTTAATGGGATCATTCGTTTTAATTTGAAAAACAAAAATATTCCTTCTCTATGGGTGGAAAATTAAGGAATGAATAATACCACTTATTACACGTTATCGTGATTTAGGAGCATTAATCCTCTTCCCCCTTCCCCTACTCCCACTTTACCGTCAACGCACTTGTGACTCTTGAGTTGCAGGTGCCCTTGGGCGGCGGTAGTCGCTTACCATCAGGTCTGCTCGTTTGCCCCCTATCCGATAAAAAAAATTAAAGTCGTTAATACTTTTTTAAATATATACGTCAATACCTCAAGAATACGACAAATATTTTGCAAAGGATGCTTAAAATGTCTTGTATATGATACCTAAAAAATATTTTTTACAGAATAATCTATAGGACTTTAGTGTATATTTTTTTCTTTTGTCTTTTGGGAAAACGATTATGTCTCTTCTTTTGTAAAAATTGGTTAACCGATTAACTACTGCTAATAAATTAATTGTTAAAATCCTCTAGAGAGAAAAAAAATACATTCACTTAATATCAGCGGATGAAAAGTTGAAGAGGTTATCCTGGTATAGACATGTGCTGCGGAGGGATGACTAAAATGTGGTGAAGATATGGTCTAGGGAATAACCAGTGAAATGACGAATGATAAACTAGAATGGGAAAAAATTGAATAAAATTAGGACAAGGGTAGGCAAATGATGACTTAGTATTAGGTGAATTTAGAATCCGTAACCTCAGTAGTTTGATTGTTGGTTTCGTCGTTGGTTAGAATTGGAATTAAGATTACTTTTTTTCCAATTAAGTTTTATAATTATAAACACAAGGCCTGCTTGATGGTAAGCGGTAAACTGTGCCTATAAACATGCATCACCAATAGTGTCTCTCACGGATTTCGAACCCTTATTTTCTGACCAAATAAACAACTGTTAACCTGACTCACGAGCTCAATAATTTTAATACTACTAGTAAATTGCTGGGTTTTTTTTCTTATAAGCAACTTCCGCGTTAGGAATATTCCTGTGTCGCGGGGCGCTTCACAAACATTCTAACAACGGACACAAAGAACACCCAGACTCGGGACAACTATTTATGGGTCACACAAATATTTGTCCCGTGTGGGATTTGAATCCACAACACTTGGTGCGGCGTAGTGGCGAGGTGACCAGTTAAACAATTGCGGGCAGTCCATGCGTGTTTTCTATTGGATGGTGGTGTTTTCTCAATACCTGGTGGACCTAAATTGACATGTCTACTTTCTGCACATTTATTAATCATATCGCTTCCATATGATCGATGCGTTCTTTGATGTGGGTTTTTATACTTGAACCTAAATTATAGAAGTATAATTTTGGAAACCAGGCCTGGGAACTCCTATAAAATAGATGGGTATAAAATCCATCTATTTTATAGGAGTTACCAGGCCAGGTACACCATTACTAACTCTGATTAGCAAAGAAAATTTACTGCTTAGAATTGTAGGAAATAAAGGAAGTCACAAAATTTATTTCCTGTTTTAAATCGATATTGAAATAACAATATCATCGTTTACTAGTAATAAAATAAGTATGTATATACTTGTATCGCAAATATGTAAATTACAATGGGTTCGTAAACTAAGCAGATTCTTTTAAACGCAGCGGTTTTTACTTAAATTGAATACACATACTGCAGTTATATTATGATATTCTTTTTAATATTATGCAAATTTATATGTATACTTTAGCATTTTAAACACGTGAAGATAGTTTAAAGCTATTACATTTTTAAGTGATTATACGTTGATCACGACGTAAGTTTACGCAACTGAATAAATTATTTCAATCTCTTTGTTCCAATTTATGACGACATTAAATTAATAATAACATACCGTTAAGGTTGTCCATTCTAAGACTGAATTTTTCAGTGCCACTTGTTTAAATACATGGAAGCGTGCCGTCTTTGCAAAATATGTGTAAGTACATATTAATTTTACAATGAGCAAAATTTATTGGTCGGTCGTCAGTTGTATCGTGTATTTCTCTACGTTTGCACATTTTCGATGTATTTTATTTTCATATAAGTGTAACGCTGATATGTTGACTGTTGGTTGATCGGCGGCCAATTCAAGAATGTTGGATAACTAATCTATAGAAGTGGTTTATGCAATACGTAGCAGTTTTATTTATTCGGTGTAATGTACACTCAGAATATAATAATTTTAGGTACGAAATCCTACAGTATCGTAAAAATCCATCATTCTCGTTGCTTACATCGTATTGAAGAGGAGAAAGAAGGTACTTAGTGTAATATTAAGAGTAATTGAACTAGTGAGAATAAACGCGAACGTATTTTTTTTGTATAATTAGGCGATAAGCTCATGTTAAGTTGTTACCCGTAATTTAGCCTCCTGAAATGACACTCGAGCGTTGCAGACAAATTTTTTTTTTGACTTTTGCAATCGACTGTGCAGGTCATTTGCTCACCGGGGCCATCGGTTAGTTAAGTGGTATGTCGGACTCGATGTGACAAAAAAACACGGTGTTAAGTTATAGGCGCCGACGACGGAAATAGATGCTTCTGTTAGGATGGCAGGTAGCCTTACTTTTTACATCGCGGCTGCGTTACAGAACTTACCTACAGGTTATAATCTCACCCCTATACCTTCCTCAGAACTTTGGCGATTCTGTTTAGCAGTAATGTCGTGGAGCTTGGTTTGGATTAGAAGGTATACCAATAGGCCGATTACGATTAAGTCCGAAGTACATTTGACCCACCCAAAACCTATATTTAGTTAAGGTTTATTTGTAACACGAAATAGCATAGGTAAAATAAATCTATATTCTTTGTTTTCAAATAGTGCAGTGTAATATGTATTTACGAGGAATTAGTTTTTTTCTTTACAATGGCAGCCGGTATAATAAAGAAGTCTAATTTGTGATAAACGCTCATTAATTAGTTTGTAGACGTGATGCTAGTAATTGCTTATAATGTGTAATGCTAAATGATTTATAAATACATATTACAAACACGGACACCACGTAGATCATATGATAAACATTTATGGGTATTAAAATGATTAACATTGAACAATTAACATTGCGTTACGAATTTTTATACTGCCTTATAATTTAATTATCTTATTGTACATTAAACCAAACAACATTGGCTCTTCTGACTATGTATCACTTATGAAAGAATAGATACGATGACGCATCATCTTAGCTAATACTGCATTGGTCAACTCTGTAATAGGACCCTGTGATTCATAATGTACATCGATTTTCCTAACTTTATCATTCGATAATTGTCATTTGAATAGTGCTCTATACTGTGAACGTTTCATATTGCTTTAATATCCATTCAATGTGCACCAATTCAAATATTACAACCGTGTGTTGGGTATAGTGGCGGCGGCGAGAGTTGACCTGGTTTGAGATATTTTGTGTGTTCACATGAATACAAGATGTTGATTTTCTTGACAGGTATATTCTTATTATTAATATACGACGACTTTGTACAATACAGTTATATTTGTAAATTTATTTTTCAAAAACGTTTTACATATTTATAATTATTAATCTGATTTTATTGTAACCGACGGCGACGTAACAAAAGGACAATCTCATTTGGATGCGTATATTTTTTTATTATTTTGTTTTCACTACGCATGCCTTTCAACATGATGGGATTAACTGTACCTACAGACTTCTCTCTGACAGGTTTGCGTCCTGATAATAGCAGGAAAAACTGTGGTTGCAAGAAGTCGTATTCTTAGGTGAATCTTGCCACTAAAGCGTATTTTTTAAATTTATTTTGACTATTTTTTTTTAATGTGCATCTGATGAAATCATTCATTTACTTTGTATTCAAAGGATATTTTTAGAAAGAAAATCTGTAAAGCGTTTTAATTTTCAGATCGTGTCAACAAGAGCGATGCAGAAGATAAAAGTCTGTCTAATGACGAAACACCTCTGCCATCATGTCCCCGACAACCACCTGATGGAGTAGAGACTCCTTGTGACGCTATAGAAAAAACACCAGAGCCAGCGACCCGGCTACCCCCCCGGTTGCCTGCCGGATGGCCAGGCTCGCGACCACGATTCTCCTATGCCTCTAGAAAACAAGATGCTCGAAGCGAGGCAAGCGTTAAAGATAAAATTGCTATGTTTTCAAATGACCGTGCAACATCTTCAGATCGACTGGATAAATGTGGCACTTTACCAACTAGGAATTCTTCAGCTGTGAGAAAGGGTGCAGCCTCATATACAAATAACTACAGTGACACATCTTCTTTGGACAGACGGCTGACAAAATCTCAGGATAACCTGGATGAATTACCTCGATCATACAAAAGGCACACGGAAAGACCAGAAGTTCTTGGTGGTATTGAGCGGACGTCAACTACATCGAATTATAGTTCAACTAAAAGCAGCAATACATCTCTATATGCAGATAGTAAACCCTTATTTTATGGAAGTACTACAATACTACCTTCAACCCCAGATCCTGCATTTGCTAAAAATGTATATCACGTCCGGAGTGTTAGTGATGACAATGGAAAAAAGAACATATCTACACATATATCAAACTTAGAGAATATCATTGAACAAAGGAAAAAGTCTATGTCCAAATTAAGAGACTTAGTGATACCTGAAGTGCAGACTCCGATTGTGGATCTACCCGAAATCAAAGTTCAAGATCCACTTTCCAAATCATTCTTACTAAAATCGAATCAAAGTAGTCCTAATACTAAAGTCATTAAACCAAATAATTCACACAATTCCAAACCATTAAATATAAATGATACTAAGTGGAAGACCGATCTGCTACCTAATAATTTGCCTAAATATTCTCCAGCTTTCAAACGTAAATCACTTCAAGTTTATACGCCTTTATCTCTTTCAAAAGAATCTACACCAGAGCCTAATTATAATGACAGGATAGACCTTTTGAATAAAGTGACTTATAAAACGAATGGTATTAAAGGCCACAATTCTTTACAAAATAACGGATTAATAAACAGATTATCATCAACAACCTCTACAGGACCATCTAAACCTCCAACTTCGGAAATGATAAACGTATCTAGAAAAGACCACAGTATTTTAAATTACATTCGGGACTATAAAAATGTGGATATTAAAATTTGCACAGCTACAGATGTAGTAGACAGTGATAATGATTCTGCGATGAGTTCCACACAGTCTAGTTACCGATCTTCAGCTTCTTCTCCAATGCACAATATAGAAAATGTTGAATCTGACAGCTCACGCCTGTCACCACGAACGTCCCACTATGCAGCATATTCCATATTTAAGTCTGATATTTCTAATAAAACGAATCGAACGGAGAAAAACCCTGAGGAATATACTAAACGTAACATTTGTCGCTCCGTGTCATCCGATACAAACGTATCTCTCAGTTCATCGGCAGGTTCGGCAGCTACGTCTGGATCGCAAGCGAGTTGTAGTTCTCTTGAAAGTTCTGTCGCTGACTCAGACAAGAGAAAAGTTTCGAAGTCGTATAATATAGATACGATAAATAGACGTAATATTTTAGCATCTGCAAAGTGCAGGAGTGGTCGAGATGCTAAACTGAAATCGCCTGTTGTTGAAACTAAATTCTCGCACGAGTCTTGCGACAGGTCTCCGAGTCCAGTACACAAAACGTCTGAACGCCTTTCTACGCTCACGCCATCGGTGAGTGTTGTCTCGAATAAAGGTGAAAACAGACGGCGTAATAAAATTATTGCCGAATCTGATTCAGACAGTGATAGTGACGTCAATGTTTGGCAGCGGAAAAATGATTTCAAAAATACTCGCCTGAAACGAAATTCCAGTTCAACCACTAAAACAAAGCATGGTGATATTCCTCTAGAATCTTCTAAAATTGAGGATGGTCCTAAAATTATATCAGATAAAATCATAAAAGAAATCCAAAAAGCTGGACTTGACAACTATAACAACAACAAGGCATTAAGTTTAACAGAGAAAAATGATTTTATCGTAAAGAAAACGGATCGTGTTTTGGTTAAAAATCAGGAAAAAAATAGCAAATTTGATGTTATTGAATATCATAAACCGAACGATATTGTGGATGGTAGGGGTGCAATAAAACTAAATAGAGAAAAACCATTAGAATCAACTAATAAAATCGAAAACGATAAACTGACTAACACACAGAGTAACAGTCCTGTTGAGGAAGCAAAAATATCGACTCAAACCATCAGGCTGGTACGTGGAGCTGGTACAGGTGTAGGAGTCATTTTAGCCGGTGGAATTGATTGTGAAGCGAAAGATGTCACGGTTAGTAAAAAAATTAACCAGCTGTAATATATCTAAATTTAGATTAAAAGTTTCAGAATAAAATCTAATAAATTTATTTAATAATTGCAGGTTCACAGAGTTTTGGCAGATAGCGTAGCAGCAAAGGCAGGACTGAAAAGAGGTGTGAAAGTCAGAAGTATTAACGGGTCGACAATGGCAGGCTTAACTCATGCACAATCTGTTTCAATTCTTAAGGTAGATATCTACACACACAGTTTTAGCATAAAACCATCTTATCTTGTTGACATTAGTCCTTATTCTGTCATTTATTCTTACTTCACATGTGAAACAAACTCATGAAGTGATTTTAGTCTATCTCAGTTCTTATCTGAATGCATCTTCTTCTCTTCTGAATGAATATTTATATGTTTATACATATTTCTCGTACTCGTGTAATAATGCATGTATGTAATAACAAATTTTATTTCAATTTTCAGGAGCAACGCTCAGAAGTTCTAATCGAAATTGAAAATCAACATAACGCAAATGGTGTAGGATACGGCTCTGACAAAGGTACCGTAGTATGGATGCTAGGCGGGCAGGTTTCATAAGTCTCAAACTTATGCCTTCGACCACAAATACCATAGATGTTTGATCCTTGCTCAAAAAATGGCACTAACTAATTGTTAGCACAGTTGAGCTATCAGACGTTTCTCGCCCTCGAAAAATGCTAAAAAACTATGCTTTAGTTTCTTTGCAAAGAAGGCATGAAATGTGGTACTTTCGATAATATTTTTATCATAGCTTTATTTTTTATTTCTTTAATTAATGCACTGTAACATACGATAATCTAAAAAGTTACTTATTTTTGAAATACGTAGCTTGCGTACTTGTCCTTTTTACTCTCGTAGCGTGATAAATAACGTAAGTAATAAACTACAGACACTTTATATATTCACAGAAACATGAATTGTAAGATCTGGTTTATTATTACGATGGCATATTAAATGCATGCACGTAAAGTAATGTGATATTATCGAGTGCCGCTATTTGAAGCGATTTTTGAAGGAGATCGTGTATCTATGGTATATTTCATCGAATACATTAAACACTAAACATTAAAAAAAAAATACATATATTTATGTTTTATTTTGCAGCGGAGTCGAAGGTCCGCCAGGAAGTGGGATACAATGATTTGCGAAACGATAATAGAGGTTTAAGCTCTGTGGTGACAGTGTCACTAGAGAAGGCTGGCGGAGGGGCAGGTCTCGGCTTTGGTTTGGACGGAGGTCGAGACTCACCACGCGGTGATCGTCCTCTCACCATTAAGAAACTTTTTGCAGGTTAGATTATTTTAGTTAATTACCATTAATATTGCACATTAGTCCATTATTACAGAAGATAAGAAGCTCTTTCGTTACTTTTTGTACGAATTGAAATTGACACATGATGACACATTGTGTACAAATTTACATAAAATAAGAGAAAGAAAAATCAGAAAATGAATCGATAGAATACATCTCAATTGACAAACAAATGTAAAAAATTGCTTAAATACGTTAATTCTGCTTGGTTGTGATTTAATATGAATATCCTTCTTTTAGTTACTTTAATGTTTCAGTATCAAAATACTTATTTGTTTGACAAATACCTTAGTTTAGCCCATGTAAATTCACTTCCTTCAAACCTTCAAGAAAAGAGCGTACTCCTATCTCAAAGGCCGGCAACGCACTTGTGACTCTCGAGTTGCAGGTGTCCATGGGCGACAATAGTCACTTACCATCAGGTGACCCGTCTGCTCGTTTGCCCCCTATAATGTAAAATAAAAACTTCTGCTATTGATATAGGCTTCGATTCTTATAACAGGAAGTTCAAATAGATATTTTGGTGTTTCAGGAGGAGCCGCAGCAGAAAGCGGTCGTGTTCTAGTCGGTGCAGAACTTCTATCAGCTGGAGGGCAATCGATGGAAGGTTTTACACGCACACAAGCCTGGGCGGCTCTAAAGGCTTTACCTGCTGGCCCTGTTACCCTTGTACTTAGAAATCCTAAAGGCAATATGGATGTGTGATTATATATACGAGGAGAACTTACGAAACGTACATTAGTGACAAAGAAATCGAAACCAATCTCCTGAGTAACTTAACTAAATGTGTCTTAAAGCCGAGTTAGCATTTCGCTAAAAAGAATCATTTATCTGCCAGGATTCGTTGAAGGGCGAAATAAAATTGCCCTAACTGATACCATTCAATTTGGGTAATAGCCGTTGAAAGTAGAAGGTTTCTAAACTGTTATTTGTTCTTCTTTTATTTACAATTTGCCTCATTCATTAGTCACTCTTTCTACATATAAGTTTGTAAATAGGTAATTTATATTATCTGTCTGTAACGGATTGTCGTAAGGATAGGATTTGTAAGACTGTGTTTCATTGTTAAAATCGTTAATTTATTGATTAATTCGGTTTAATTAACTAGTCTGGACTTTAAAATGTCAAGGAAAAAATCTTATTGTATGTTAGTATGCGCTATAAAATGAATATGGAAATTGATTAGTGCCATTTTAAGTTTGAGGAATCATTACGCGCACACGGTGATGTACATACATAAGTTGACTTGGGTAATATATTATTGTAAGCTTGAGAAGCATCTTAAATAAAGCTTAGCTTTCAAAATAAGTACCTACGTACGTAAAGTACAATAATATAATTATAAGTGTATTTTGAAGAAGGCACTTTTTATGTTCTAAATTAGCTTTTCAAATTACATCATTTATTAGCAACATCTAATAACTATTTTTAAGTCAAAACCATACTTTTATATTTTTGAGTTCTTTATTCTATACATATACTCATATTTCAGACCATTAACTTGCCATTACGATTATGAAGGTATTTGCCGCAAGCAGTGCCTCATACCATTGCTTAGTTTTAATTCATAATTTTTTTTTTGGGAATGTGTAAATATGTTTGTTATTTATTAATTTTTTTACTATTTTTTTAATTAGTTGCCGCTTCTTTCATAATTTTTAATAAATCTTGAAAATATTAAAAATGAAAATATACATTTATATAAAATCACACAAAGATGTCAATAAGATGAGTTACAAAAATGTAAGTGGTTTTAGATATCTATTTCTTGATATTAAATACTTTAAAATTATGACAAATTATATTGTAGGTCAGTACAACGAAAAAAGACTTAATGTGTGCAGAAAAAAGGTGCAAAAATATGTGTAGTTCATCAAAATAGATAAAATGTATTGCGAGCGGTTTTTCTTCCTCTTGTACTAAGTACTCATAACGAACATACCCGATATTTACATTTAGGAATTATATTATGTTATCCTAGTTACTATTAATATTTTATGTTACTATATAAAATACATATAATCATGGAAATAAATATCGCTGTTTTCTTTCGGGACGTTTTCAGAACCTCATTGTAATGTAATAAAAGAAATATGACTGATGATTTTTAAACACCGGCAGGTTTGCATCATTGGTGGATCTTTGCTTCCAAGGGACTCCCCTCTTGCAATCAAGGATCCATCGGGCTGAGGGCCAAAACGGTTTCCAAATTACTATTGAGTCATAGCCAGTCAAATATTATATTACTATTGGGTTTTCTGGGCTGACGGTGATAAGCTTAGAAGTACCTTTACCCTCCACCGTTGGCATAGGTCCCACGAGGATATCGTACAGGGCATAGGGTGTCTCATTAATAAATAGTAAATATAGTATTAGTCGTGGCTAAATATGTCTTGGTGTACCTGTAACGGCCGAATATAAAAGCTGCTGAAAAAACGTTTCCTGCTTTGATTAGTTCCTGATTAGTTAGTCAAGAAGGTTAGTTCCCCTAAAGTAATTTATCAATTATGATTTTAAGCATGTATAACATAATAATAACCTGCTTTAGGTAAGTGACTTTGGCTTACAGGCCTATTATTAGAATGAATAGTTACTAGAACCGATTGTGTTTGGATCCATAGAGCTTTCTGCGTGGTAAATATAAAATAAGAGCTTCTAAACGAGACCTTGATTTCTGAGGTTAAAGATCTTCTTTCTCCCTTTCACTACGAGTAGTACGTATTCATCCTTTTCCTTCGATTACCTTCATTTCTTGCCTACATTTCCCTTTCAATATAGTTTACCATGTTTAATTCACAAAGTGCCTGGTTGGCGGCATTAGGCTTGCCCCCTATTACTTGCGGGTCCCCACAGGTCAGAAATAAAATGTATCCTGAGAGTTTTCTATCGTGAGTTAACTGACTGTACATAAAGTTAAGACAATTTGTGTATAGTTAGCTTAATCACATTTTAATTCTAAGTTTTTGTAGCTAGTACATGAATTTGACGGGGTTCTAAGTCAGCCCTGTTTAGCTAACAGTCGTTAACTGGTGATAACACTAATGGCCTCAAAGAGTAAAGTAATATTTTTATACTACGTGGGAAGAACAGTGTAGGATAGATTGAAAAATAATGTACTAATGTAATTCCACTAATGTGGGAAGCTGGGGGCTGTTGTTGGAATTGTGGGAGGCAAAATATTACTGCATAACTTGGTTTGGGCTTTTGTGCTGAGAGATATTGCGTGGGTTTAGTCGGGTTCTATTGCGTTTTAAAGAGATATCGAAAAGGGAATGTATATGATCAGCATTCTTCCAGCTAGGTAATGAACCAGAGAACGATAAATGATTTAATCTTTACGAAAGCTGGCCTGGGGACAAGGAGGCTCTTGAAATAAGCGAACAACGATAGAACCCTTTGACAAACAAAATTGAAGAGTTTTATGTTATACTTCAAGAATATTTCGAATAAGAATGTAACATAATAAACCAAGTTGGACTACGTTTACAGACTCACTCAACATATTAGATTTAGTACATACACGACTGAGTAACATCTACATTCATTACTTACATAACACTAATGAAATTGTTAATTAAGCTGAAATAAATTTGATCGTATAATCACGTCGTTCACAGTGTCGAGCGGTTAATGTGCCGTTGACGACGTTCAAGGGTTAATGAGGTTTGCACGTACGAAACGAGAACTTCATTCCAAAGAAGTGAGAACTTTAGGAATGTTATACAAACTTATGCTCAATGGCATTTGCCAACTCTATACTAGTCCACAGGCCCACACCAGAATGATTTCGATGATTAATAACAGGCTGAAAGTTCGTATACAGCTTCGTTCCGACGAGACGCCCAACTTTTATCATTGCGACAATTTCCGAAAGTGGAAGTAAAAAAATACGTGGGCGTGAAACATGTCGATTTCATGAGTACCGAAAATTGATGAATAACAGTTTCTTTTCAATAGAAAACTTCGAGACTACGCGATGAAAAACGCGAGGAAAGGTGTGGCATACAAAATGAGTGGTGCGATCATAGAGACCTCCACCTCTAACATAGCAGAATAACGATATGAAACAAAATAATAATAACAAATTTTAGTAGTGCGGCTTGCAAAACATTATGTAGTGAATGCATTGGCCTAAAAAGATGGTAATTTTTTTCAAACCTACACTCAGTACTTGTCAAAATTACGTTTATCTTTTTTGATTAATAACAACTTCTTTGATTATTTCTGTAAGTAATCAAGTGTGTGACACGATGTAACTGTAACTGTAAAAAGTAATTTATTTTCTCAAAAAAAGTGGGCTACCCTTGTAGCGGGACGCGGATTTGTTAGTGTGGACAGTAGGGACTTGGAACTACCATAAAAAACCGGAACAAGTGCGAGTCTGACTCGCGCACCAACGGTTCCGTAGATAATATGTCCATCTCGGGAATCAATACCCGAAAACTTTTGATTGCTTTGACTTAGAAGCTTGATTTTTTTACAGCTTTAAGGGACCGCAGACATTAGTATTTTTTATTAATTTGAAGTGTTTTGAATTCTGCAGCACGAATGCACGAATTTTGTTATGTACTTAATACTTATAGCTTATTGAATCACACGGCAAGTACTTAAGGTCAGGGCTGCCATCCGCCGGTTTCCCCGGATTTGTCCTAGTTTAGAGGACGTAAGGGGTGCTCCCCTTACGCAGGCGGGGTTTTCAAAAAGTGTCCAGGTAAAACAAGGACACTCTGTGCCAAGGGAGAATTATAAATGGTAGATGAATTGGTGCAAAGATAAAAGTTGGGCGTCTCGTCGCCGTCGGAACAAAACGAAGGTGTATACGAACTTTCAGCCTGTTATTAATCATCGAAATCATTCAGGTGTAGGCATAAACTAAAATATATACTATACCTACATCTCAGGAGGAAGGCAAATAAATTTCTTTTATAATAATTATAGTATAATAAGTTCTAATAACGATTTTAGAATCAATACTTTACTCTAACTCTAACGTGGGAGAGCCATGCTTCGGCACGTATGGACCGGCTCGACTCCGCTCGATACCATGGCCTCACAGAAAACCGGCCGTGAAACAATGCTTGCATTGCGTTTCGCCGCGTGAGTGAGTTACCGGAGGTCCTAACCCTTCCCTCTCCCTTATTCCCCCCTTTCCCTCTCCCATCTTCCCCCCCTCCCCCTCTTCTCCTACTCCCACCTTAAAGGGCGGCCACGCACATGTGACTTTTCAGTTACAGGTGCCCATGGGCGGCGGTAGTCATTTACCATCAGGTGACCCGTCTGCTCGTTTGCCCCTTATACCATAAAAAAAAAACATAAAATTTGTGAACTAATGACATATTAAAATAACACTTTAAAATTTGTTTTATTTCAAGAGTAACGAATGAGTGACTTTATATTATAGAAACTTAGATTTAAACATCATGACAAATTGAGCTTGGGTATGTATGTTGTCGTAATATTCATATCGAAATTTTGAAATTCGTTATATTTCAATATGCGAGAATTGTTTTATGAAATCTAAAACAAAAAAAAAGAACAGTAAAAAAAACCGACTGAAAATGAAATAATGTCGTTTTGGTACAGAACATAAGGTGGGTTGCCTAATGATAAGGGGCAGTCGCTTTTTGTTACAATTTTGCATCATGGGTACACTTACCGGTGGCTTAAGTGGCTCAGGCATCACAGACATGCGTTTGCGTTTTTAAGTGTAACATGTGTCTATCTATAACACTTCACGAAAATGGATGTTGACAGTACAAGTATTTCATATTTTATTCAAGCCAGAGTAGTGGTGCTGTACTAAAGTGTTTCCTCTCAATATTCGCTCACAGCAGCATCTTCGCTTTTTAACTTTTTTTGTATTTGCTGGTTTCTCGTACAAGTATTTTAGGGTTTATAAGATCACTTCGTTGTCTGTCTGTCTGTCCGTCTGTCAAGACTCCTTTATTTAGGAACACGTGGAGGTATTTTTATTAGGTAGTAGGTACTCTATATACACCAATAAAAAGTAACTGGTAAAACCTTGTAAATCTGTTAGAGTCGCAAAATGACGAGTGCAAATATGTGTTTAAAAGTGATCGGTATTTTATTTTCATAAGAGTAAGGTGAAGACGTTACCGATATAAAATTTCGAATCTCAATCTAATTTCGGATATCAAATTATTTTAGATTATTCGATAGTTTCGGATAGTTTCATTTACCGATATTAGTAATTTTTTTAATTATCAGGTAATCACAAAAAAACAAATAGCTTTAATAAACGGTATATTATAGCTACTCATTTTTAAGTGTTATCTACTTAAAAATGCAAAAACGAGATATCAGCCATATAGAAATAATAAAAACTTTCAGTCTAATTTAGACCCCACCCCTATCCAAAATGATGTGAAACTTTTATAACTTTTTTTCGTTTCTTTCTCTCTGGTAATAAGAAATAAGGTTGATAATAATATTTTTTTCTAGTAGGTGTCTACATCTACCACTTATAATAATTCCAAAAATTATAGTATATTTTGCACAAAGTTGAAGATCGATTGACAAAGCTTGGTGTAATGTAATCAATAGTCACTTTGCATATCCACGACCATTATTTATATAACTCAAAAATGATTGCCTATTGATTAATGCTTCATGAGGGGCAGAAAGGCTCGCGGACGCTGGAGGTGACTTCCTAATTCCTAATGGATCCGCACCGCACCATATATCGCTACCAGCCATAGAATAAAAGATGCGCTCCGTATAGGGAAATCGACTTCGACTACTGAAGCGAAAAGAAGTTGCTGCGTCGCCGACGCTGAACAAACCTTGACGGTGTGCTGCGCTCTGTCTTTCTTTGCATATCAACTTCAACTAGCACATAGCAGCAACAGTCAGTAACAACCAGCGCCCGTCAGCACCAAAAGCCGCATTTTTCGACACTAGGAGGTGGTTGGGTTTGACGATGTATGGAAACTATACATCAGGGTATCAACGCCATCAGGCGGTGGTAGACATTAATACATCTCTTTGTCCTATTGCTTTTGTGGGAAATAGTTATTACCCATTGGAAATTATACGTAATTTATTATGACAGAAATAGGGGAGTTTAGTTATGATTAGAAACATATATATTATTCTTTTAAAAGTTTATATTCTTGTGTCAATTATCTACAGTAAAATGCTTACAATAAAAATGCAAAAATACTTAGCCACGTTCACACCTTATCTTCGTGTTATTGTTCCTCACATACCTACATGTTACATTGGACAACCAATAGTCGTATTATACGATTGTATTTACAATATTGTAAAAATATTAACAACTTCTTTCAACTCGTCAAGATTTAGAATTTTATACAAAATAATTATAGATTATTATGGAAATTTAAAAAATATATAATATTTAATTAAGTTATATTATGACTTTATACAAAATTAATTTCTTTATTTCTGATCATTCTTCATTGCCAATGCAACTGTGAAGTCTCTCAATGTTTTACAAGACAATAAAGTTTAAAACGAATTATTTAATAAGTAATTAAATTTCTTTGAATTAAATGAGAAATTAAATGTATAATATGTAATGTGAAAATATAATGTGTAATGTGGGAATAAAATTTTCTTTGAAACTTACTTTATTAACAGTACTCGACGTACACCGTAGGTAAGCAAAATGCTACATAAAAATAAAACTTGCACTCTATTTAATTACAAATTTTAAGCATCACATATTTTTTCTGCAATCATTTTTTTTCTGGACCTCATTAAAAATAATGCTGACATTGGCTTATGATAAACTTTAAAACTTTGAACATGAAAATAATACTAATGTTTCATTTTCTACAGCAAATAGAATAATATGTTTTGTATTAAGTTCTCTGAAAATGTGTTATTGATTTTATTGCAATGTGTGATGAGACAATGCCAGCCTTGAGTATGTTTCAAATCCTCACGAACTGTCCGTTCGGTCAATAACAACTGAAGCGACTAGGAAAATATCAATGGCAGAGAAGAAAAGTGTGCTGGATAATGAGATTGGTTAGAATTTTAGAATTTTATATAAGAGCAGTTCAAAGATTGTTGTTTAAAAACGCCAATTCTAAAATAATTCTAATGTGTTTGTTTAGTACATGCCTGTACATACATATGGCGTTAAAATATCAAAATCTCGATATATTCTTAGGACGTTTCACTTTTAGACCATCGATACGATATAGAATAAAAAATGGGTTAAATTAGTAAATAACTGCTTTTAAAGCCTTGACAAATCTGTTTACATTATTCTTTTTGCCCTAAACCTATTAGAACTTGACGTACAGTACTCAGCCATATTATTTGTTTAATATCTATGTACTACAGATCTAAATTAAATACATTTGTATGGACCTAAACATAATCTTTACAATAAATACTTGACTAATTCTATACATATGTATATGTAAAATACATTTCAAAATATAAAAATAAGTTAGTCGCCTTATAATTAAGAATTACAAAACTACATCATCAACTCAGCTTTGAATATCATATCACAGACAATTTTTATCAAATTGTATCAAACTGTGTGTATCTAATACCATTCGTTTACCTTCAGTAGTACAGTTAATTCTTTTCCATATATTATAATCTATATATTTGCAAAAGTTTTTGTTAATTATTCAGTAAATAATTATGAGTTTTATCACAATCATACAAATACTCTACTTTTTGGAAAAACGCACAATTCTGAGATTTTAATTCTTTTAAGTATTCGTTTTTCTCCAGAATAGTATTAAAATTACTCCCGATATTTCAAATAATACTATTTCAAATTCTTATAAGTAATTCTTTTGACCAATAAACGGCCGTTAATGTTTTGTAAATGTTAGGCGTTGGATATCATGTATATTTTCCGAAAATACCCTTTTAGATTGCTTATTTCTTTAGGATCACTAGGAATTTATGTCTCTCTAATAGAGGTAAAGTAAATTTTATTAAAAAACTTTTAGAAAAATACTTATATATATGTTAGGTATACTCAATTTACTTATATTTTAATTTCCAGTATTTTTCGATTTTAAAATGGAGCCATAAATACAAAGTTGAAATCTCAACGAAAATAAAGCCTTACATTATCTTCAATTAGTTTTAGTTAAGTGACTCATATATATTGATATTTAGCGGTTATATTTTATTGCACATTACAAAGTTTCTTTGAGAATAAATTCAAACTCAATAATGCATCTGATTTATAGCTGGATTATACTCATCAGGCTGTTGGACTCTTTTGACAGATATAGCAACACCAATTTCTGATTTAGCTACCTGCGACCACTACGTATCACACTGTATGTTACTACTAGTACCTATTACTGTAACACTGCGTACTGGGCCTTGTGTGTACAAGTAACTTTAAATCTATGAGCTCAATCTACATAGTGGAGTAGATATCAGGCACGTAATTCCTAGGCGCCTGCTGGTCACGTGCGTCGACGCAGCAGGCGCAGGGCAGTCAGCGAGGCTGTATTCGCCGTGTAACTCGAAGCAGCACCGGCCCAGCGCGCACGTCCTTGAAAAGCCGGATAGCCTCACCATGCGTCAGGCCCGCTGTGCCGCGACCGTTCACCGAGACGATCTCGTCACCTGCAAAGTATACGTAAGACATTCAGATACATTATATCAATACAAATAAATAAAATTTAAGTGTCTGTTTGTAATGTCAAAATAATGTTTTTTTAAACTCATACAGTTATTTGCACGATACCTATACCTAAACATCAGTTTTTTAAATTTTTGTCTGTCTCTCTGTTTGTTCTGTCTAATCTCCGGGACGGGTAGACCAATTTCCACGGGAATTTCACTGGGAGATAGCTGGTGTTATAAGAAGTAACTTAGCCTACTTTTATTTTGGAAAAAGAATTAAAGTTCCAAGCAAAATATATGCACGGGAACTGCGAGTCTTATCTAATTTTATTAATGCGAATGTCAGTTTGTTTGTTACGCTTTCACGCCTTAACTATTTAACCATCATCATGAAATTTGCATACGCGTTCCCACAAAATATGGTACAGAAAAAGACATACAGTCAACCGGAAAAAAGAACTGTTCCCGAGGGATAAAAAATAACTTTAACGTGAGTGGAGCAAAAGCTAGTCATACATTAATACATAGAGCAAATTGGGGCTTCTTAAATGCTTAATAAACCATTTAACATAAACAAATATGATGTGATAAGTAGAACAAGATAATTGTATAAGATTATCTAAATCATATTCTACAACAGCTTGTGCCCGCGACTTCGTACGCGTGGCCGTCTTACCCATAGGAGCCATTATGAACAAATGTATCTGAGCTAGTGACCCGCGAGCAAGTTACGTAAAGTTGTCCATGAGAAAAAACAATTAGTCCTGAGGTTAACACCAGCGGCTTGAAGCGTGTGTCCTTACGATTTGTTAATGGTCAATTCATTTGTTCATGCTTACAGAAACTGCACTCGTTTGAATTGGACGATTGTTGGGAATAGGGGTAAGTGCGGTATAAAGAGGCAGCTTCACAGGCCGTGAGAATTGCAGGTTCTACAATATATTTGCGAAGTGACACCACTTTAAGGCGAGTTCCGTTACACGGCTTCGGAGGTGTTAAGTAAAACCAGCTTTCAGAGCGAAGTTATGCGTGAAGAGTTAGAAAGGAAGTCGGTCCAGAACTGTACTTATGTCCATAAATATAGTGCATACAGTACGTGGACAAGGTAGTATGCCGGTCTCGGTATTCTACCTTGTGAACTTCAACCAAATTTGTGAAGTAGCTTTTGCGTGATGCAAACATTTACACAGACATACAAAAATAAAAAAAAATTGGTTGCCTGTAAAGTCGGTATACGGGCGAAAGTTTTACGTGACAACGACTTTGAGTGGTAAAATTATTTTAATGTGAATATTCATTCGTATAGTAGGAAGAAGGATGAAATAATAGTAACAATTTAAAACATTTATTTATACAAAGAATTATATTTAAAACATTTTATGTCTGTCTCTCTCGCTCTTAGGCGGGCTAACCATGCCCGAGTGGAAGGGACGCGTGCCTCTCACTCGCTCTCATTGTGAGCGCATAACGTGAGCGGAGCGTAACGCAGTTTCTTGAAGTGTCACCCGGCAAACCAATTTATAAGACGTTGTCACGTCAATAAAACGATTTGCTTCTTTTGCTCTTGAGACCCTATTATATTTTTCTTAATTATCTTATCTCCAATGTACAGACATCGGCCAGTTACATTTATATTATATGATTTAGAGTATATATATATTTATATTATTTTAACAAAAAGGAAGTTATGTACCAAATAGATACAAACTCATTGTGAAACAAGGGTTGTTACTCACACATTATATTTTACTAAACTGGTTTTCAGGTTATCATACATTAGGTATATTAAATATGTAAATTGTAGCTATTATAGAATAAGAGGAAGAAAATTACCCGTTCTTTTGTCATCGAGGAAGTTATTATCAGTACATTTCATAAATCGCAGTTTATTTACTATTATCCAGTAGGGACTTCTATTGTTCATTTCTAAACGTGACATCAAGTCCACGTGTGGTTAATTTATTTTACTAAGTGACAACAAACACTAGCCAATGTTTTGATAGTTTGTTTACTCCCTTCATCCTCAAATCATCACCATATTTATAGGGGACTACTAGGGTGAGGTGAAAAGTTCTCAGCCTAGCACAGAGATGACGTTATAATGCCTGCCAAGGTGCACTTGTCATTAGTTCGTTTGACAAATTTCAACTTAATCTCCCAAGTAGTTTCATTGCAAGAATTTTTGCAGTAGACTTCTTGCGTGTTTTTTGTTATAATGGATAAACAGGAATATCGCGCGGTCATAAAAATTTTCGTTTTAGAGAAATTAATCCGAAAATACAAAAATTTACGCGGACTCTGCTCCTTTTAATGTCAACCGTTAAAATGTGGTAGCTGAAGTCAAATGTTGTTGCATGTGAAGGGCGGCCAAAAAATGCAACCATACCGGAAACCATCGAAGAGGTGCACGATATCGTGTTGGACGATAGGCGTGTAAAGGTAAGTGAGATATCTGAGGCCGTGAGGAGATATCGGAAGAAAGGGTGCTAAACATCTAGTACAAAAGTATTTGGGATGAGAATGCTCTGCGCATGATGTACTTATTGCTGATCCAAAGCAAAAGCACTTCTGATTTTCGCAGCAATGTTTGGACCGATTCACAAGGTCAAGATGACACATAGGTCCACCACTACACGCCTGAAAGGAAACAGAAGTCGAAGCAGTGGGTGGAAGCCGGTGGTTCAGCATCACAGAAACCGAAATCTGAAGTCGAAGAAGAATAAAATCATTTTTCACCAGGACAATGCGTTGCGCTCACAAAGGTGCATTGACAATAATAAAACTTCCTGATTTTGGGTATGATTTGCTCGGCAATCCCTCCTATTCTCTTGATTTAGCTCCCTTAGACTTCCATCTGTTCCCAAATTTGAAGATATTTCTTTCTGAAAAGCGCTTCTCATTTAATGAAGAAGTTGAGAGGCTGTTAGATAGCCTTCCAGACTTTTACCCATATGTTGAAGAAACGCTGGACCATGTAGAAAAATATTTTTTTTTAACAGAAAATCGGAGTTTTTTCACTATCGGGGTTTATCAAGTTACCAAGAGTACCTATGTAGGAGTAGGTAGAAGCACGGGTATACATATACATATATATATATATTACTCATGAATTCAGAATCAGATCATAAAAACAAAAGTGTTGTCCTACAATTCTATTGTGTGCGCAATCAGAAATAAACAAACAGAAGCTAACGTAACATATATACGAGTAAGTGCGAGTTAAAGAAAATTCAACGGCTATAGTAAACTCAAGACAAACGGGGCTGCTGAACGCTTGTACCGTAATATCTAAGTCGTTAGAGTACCATTTTCCTATTTATGAATAGATTCTTCTAAACAGAAAACCTTACAACCTTTTAGATAGTTCATAATAATCAGGAAATCGAACACTTAACACTTGCTATGTAAATTTGTTTTGATGTAATACCTTCGCATTCTACAAGGGCTATCTAATTGCCACGTGCCAGTGTTAATGAAGCTATGTTTGTTTTAATGTATATAACCTTTTAATTGTTATTTATTGAAAGCATACGGCAGGTGGGGTAGTGGCATTTGGTAATTACGAGCAGATGTTACGTAACGCTCGCACAGGAATTTTGTGCACCTTTCCACTAACAAATATGGCTATACTAATGGGATAAGAACTGACTGTTTTAAAAAGTACCAATTAAAAAAATACCTTCTCTGAGTGCAGACTCAGCTGCCTGGCCATTATTGAAAATGGTTTTAACGAAAATGCCCATGTCGCCACGCGGTGAATCTCGACCACCCACAATGCTAAAACCGAGACCTTTTCCACCTGCTGACTTCGTAAACCGCACCTGAAAGTGTAAGAATAACCATTAATAATATTCCTTGAGGATTTTAAAAGTGCCTGCCATATGGTTTGGATAACGCGAATTAAGTGATCAGCGTGGTGATCAACAACCTGAGCAGCATTGCAGAGGCGGGGTTACAGATGGGTGTTCAATCATAAAATTCTCTATGATAGCCAAGACCGACGGATATCATCGCCAGCGGCAGTTGATATGGGATTGCCAGCTAATTCACTATCCTGTGAAACTGGTTTAACTAATGAGAAGCGTTATTCCTTGGATTTAAGGAGTTCATACGAAAAAATACCACGTTTAATAGCAAAACTTTATGAGAAGAAAGATAAAAGGAAAAAGATATCTAAATTTTATTAATGTTACTACTATATTTTGTGTCATTAAAAAGAATTACCTCGAACGAGTGCGTGTCTCTAGGTTCAGGTGCTGGTGGCCGTTTTCCCATTTGCACTGATGTCGGTGGCGCAGGAGGTGGTCGGGCAGACCTTGGTGTGGCACTCACACGTAACTCTGCGACTCCATTCCGTAAGTGCTGCATTGGTTCTTGCCGTGACTGTACCCGAGGTAACCGATACGGTTCTTCCCATAGCCTCTGCGAAGCTTCACAGGGTAGGCGATTGTATCCATTTCTGTATGGAACATCTAATTCCACGTTCTCACTGTATGGACGTCTACTTCTTCCTTCCGAATTGTTCTTTCTTCTTTCTGGAATGTAAGAAAAGTCGACAACATCGCGACTTTTGTCTTCCTGAGTTATTAAAGGTGCACGATCCTTTAATCCTGTAGAGTCCTTGGCTCTATAAACATTTGGGGAACTGCATCGCCTCCGTATTGTAGCTGATTGTCTTGGTGGAGATGGTGAAGGTGGATGGCGTGTGGCTGTAGGACTAGGAACATAAAAAGTAGATGGTTGTTGCTGTGGTGGTGCTAGAACGTCATGTGCGGACAGTGCTCTCCGTCGCAATCCACCACCAAGTTTCCCCAAAGCTCGTAAAATATCTGGAGCTCCACTTGTTACGCGTAAAGATGCTGTGGTGTAAACTTTTCCACGGTGTCTGAAGGATAATTTGGAAGGTGGTGCTGGAGAGCAGTGAGCTGGTGGCCTAGGAGGTGATGGGGAACATCGTACAGGGCTAGCCTCGCGATTGCCCGACCCCTGTCGTAGACGGGAGCATCGACGACGTAGTTTTCGCCACCTTTGTGATAGATTTGCGTTCCATCCTTCCTCTGAAAATTTCAAAAGTGTTTCGTCAAAGCATTGCAAGTAGTTATAATTATATTCATGAATAAAATAATACATATTATTTATGGAATTATATTCTCTATTATAGAGAGAGATATATAGAGAATTCGGTTTATATTTATTAACGGTTCGTTATGGCTTTAAATGGTGTTACGGCAAAATAAGCAAGTTACCTTTTTTGTTGGTATCAGCGTCGGACGCATAGTCATGAGTTCTCGGTGGGGGTGGCGCGGGCGGTGATGCGGGCGCAGCAAAGCTGTGACGTAGTGGCGTCATGCGCAGTAGCCGCGGTCGATCGCCACCGCCACCACGAGATCCCCATGCTGGAGCGCCCATTGTCTTCTAACGACTATTAAAAAGCGTAAATTAGATAAAACAGTTTCATAAGCTTTACTGCTACGTTAAATTCTTTTTTTTTTACTAAATATTACTTTTTGAACGTGGCTTTATAATAAGGAGCTTAAGAAATGTAAAGGTGGAAGGTGCTTACTTGGTATAAAATTGTCTGCAGTGCAGAATGCTATATTAGGAATTTATTTAAGTCAAATTAAGAAAAATACCATGTAGAACAAAATAAAGTGGTGTTTGTAATCTAGGTCAGCATCGATCTGGATCGTAAAGCCAGGAATAAGTTTACTTTTTACAAAGTTAAATAAAAAGTAAAATTTCTGTTCAAATAGAAGTCACTCGGCTGAAGAAACATCTCTATCATTTAGAAGACTGCACTTAACCAGCACTTTTAGTGTAGTAGGGGAATAAGAACAGTATTCTGTGAGTGCCACTACAAGTCAGTGTTGTGAGTGTTTGCCGATTAAGTTTTATAAAAGAAATACGACTTTACAAATATACAATTATCTGGCACAAGGTACTCCCAGTAATTGAAACAAATGTTTGTAAATCACATAAATACAATAGTTCCACATTCCGAGTAGCCGAACTTGCAACACTCGACAGTGTACCAGTTAACATGCTGACCACTTGAGCAGCAACCATATATTATTTAACCCTTTAAGTAAAAACAGGCATGATGGCATGGAGTGGAGTTGAGTAACTCCACTCCACGAGTGTTAAACGTTTAAGTGAACCAATAATGTAGTCGATTGTAATATCGATACAATTCGTGTTCAATAAGCTTTAATTGCAGAGTCATGGGAAAAGTGGGCTCTTGCTTGTTAGGTATATTTACATTCATCATTACTGTAGTTAAAGTTAATAAACTAGAGACGGCACATTACGCATTGCTAAATATAGAACCACTTGTGCTTATTAGAAGCTCAATATAATTAGAAATGACTTTATAACCACTTAAATCCAAAGAAGGACTGGTACATCCATATGCATTATAGCATCTTGTGCCCGTTTGGTTTTATAATTTATGGCGGTATATGTAAAAGTATTCTCAAAATATTATAACTACTGAATGGTCTGTGTTGAAGACTTACGGTGAAGACGCAGCAGACGCTGCATTGCAGTTCAGAACAGTGCAGTTTTTAAAATTTTTGTTATGAGCTAAACAGGTGGTTTGTAAAATGCTTTTGTAAGAAAACGTTAGCCGACGAGTCAATTATAATTTACGTATTAATGCGCGTGAAACTACAGCAAATTGTAAGATCAACTCACCGCACCAATGACGGACGCTCGCGAAATGGCACTATAATATTACCGTGACTATAATTTATTTGTTGCAAAACGAGAGCATAACAAAATCATAAATAGTTATTTGTTTACAGGTACCTCAGAAAAATGTACTGGATGTAAAATAAACAAGTATTGGATAACTAAATTAGTATTAAAATTGGTATTGAAGTATGCATCTGAGTACTTGCATTGCTTACGTCTGGATCCCCCACGGTCATAAATTAAACGGTCGTCGGTCTCGAACCGATTAAAAGCACACGGTGTTTCATCACGGAGTCTTATTGCGGGGACCTCAGGTGTAAACTAGACAGGAAGTCCCTGTGGACCCCGGAAGTAATGATCTCCTAATTTTTTTTAGGAAAAAATATACTGGGTGTATCTAAGTAATAACTAAGTGAATAGTTCCAAAATAAAAATAAAACATGTGCCATTTAATATCTTCAACGTTATACGTTCCACCTGCTTTTATGAGAAACGGAGGTAAAAATACATGGAACTTCATACGGCCATAACTTGTAAACGGGTAGTTTTTTCAAAAAATCTTGTTGTAACTGCATGCTAGAGTCATGCCCTTTCAGTGCCTTAAATAAGTATTCCTTTTTCAAATACACCCTCTATATGACTTACATTTTTAACCGACTTTCAAAAAGAAGGAGCTCCTCAATTTGACTAAATATTGTTTTTTTTTGTGTATTTTATGTTACGCGTTTTTCGCCATTTGTAAACCGATTTCAATCAGTATTTTGTCAATTGAATTAATTGACAAAATAATGATTGATTAGATTACTCATCCCATTCAAATTTTAAGAAAATAATCCAGCTCTAAGGCGGGAAAATGAAGGGATGAAGAATACAACTTATTACAATTTGACATCTTCATATATCAACATCACATTCATATATCAACATCAACATATATACAATTAAAATCGGTGATACTTTTTTAAAAAGGTAATTATAAACTATTTCTATTCTTTACTATTCTATTTTGCGGCTATGTATCGTTACACTGAATCGGTTATGTAATGTATGAACAAAACCTCGGCTCTATACTAATCATATTATTAAAAAATCTATCCTGCCCTGTGCTAAACTACGTCGCGTACATGTTAACATAGACGTAGCCTAAGGAATGTAGTCATCTCGCATATTATTTAAATGCCTTACGTGTTGTTATTCAATATCTGCACGGAATAAAAAATGTGACCTTTATTACTTGTGTCTGTTACCTACTTTTCTCATAAAGTCATTGTTATATTAAATACAATGCAGTGAGAGGTCTTAGGACTTGTCTTAAAAACTTATACAACACAGATAGGCCTGTTTTGTTGTTATTCAAAATTCAGCAGAGCTTACACAAAAATACTGTTTTTGCTGTTTAAAAAAAAGAAGAATAGAAAATCCGGAATTCTAGTCATACTTGATAACAGGTAATCGATCGTCGTAAAGCTTGTATATCATAAAACTGGTAGTCGTAGATGACGGCACATACATAAACATTGGCCAGCACAACTCCCACATGGCGTGGGCTTAGGACGGCAAACAACAACGTCCGGTCACCGAAGCCCTGTCGCATAACTTTAACAATTATGTCTAGTCGTGACCCAAATAACTGGTGATATATTTTGTGACAACTAGTCTCACCTAAAAGGTCTCTGTGAGGATTTTTATACCAGTATGGTTAAGTATGTTAATTCATTATGCTTTAATGAATTAGTGACAAGGATGGCCACACTTGTGGGATCCCTATCCCTGGTGTGACGTCACAATTTTACACCCAGAACTGAATTGAGCAGTTCTAATTGTTTTTAATAAAAGTATAGTAACGTGTTTAGTGTTTAGTTCACAGGTAATGTTTTGTGTTTAATACTTTAGATTTCGACATGTGACATCACGAAGCTTATGACCCCTCCCATCCCTTGTCACACAATGTCACACTTCGTTGACCCTCTCTCCCCTTTTAACGTGTGACGTAATTTATGGATGGCCCCTAAACATACACATATAAACTACTGATATTAATACATTAATTACAAAAAAAAACAAATATACTAAGAAATAAAAAGAGTAGAAGCAAGTTCTCTTTTACTTTGTGGCTCCATTTTATGGTATTAATATCGAAGTTCATGCTATGCCGAGGGGCTCGTGGCTAAGTGGTAACAGAGTAGATTAGCACATTACAAGGTTAAGTGACGCCAGGTCAGTGTTAGGATGGGTGACCATTGTTAACACATTGAGACTGCTCCGTGCCTCGGAGAGAACATTAAGCCGTCGGTCCATAAGCATTCGGGTAGTTGGAGCCCTAAAAATTCCGACAACCTGGTCTAACTACAAAACTTTGATATCGCCTAGTACTTGGTTTGAACTCATAAGAAAGTCTGACGGCAGTCGCTTCACGTAAAATATCGAGTTTCGGCCATATCTTAGTTAAACTGATAGCCGACCCCAACTTAGTTGTAGAAGTTCATGATATTAATTAGCACTAGCATTTTACAATAACAACAATACAAATTTTGTAATAAGGTAGACAATAGTATGATTCATTACAACTATTGGAATCCTTTGTATCTTAAGTTCTACTCATTCATTACCTGAATGAACTTATGCGTAACAACCTATGTAATTGATTTATTTACACAATTAAGTACATTACTCATGGACACGGCACTATTAAAATTACTCATCCTTATCCTTCCACAATACATTACAAATTACAATAGGTATAATTAATGTATTAATATCAGTAGTTTATATATGTATCATAATATCGTATCGTAGTTAAACTGAAAGCCGACCCCAACTTAGTTGGGAAAAGGCGCGGAGGATGATCAATATCGAAGTTCATGATATTAGCACTAGCATTTTACAATAACAACAATACCAATTTTGTAGTAAGGTATAGCTAGAGCTCGAGAATATCTATATCGAGCCGATTTCCATTGCTCAAGATCTCCGAAGGGTTGAAATGACACCCAGTTCTCGTTCAATTCGCAATCAGTGTTAATCAATTACTGAGAGTATTTTCTCAGTTGCTAGTAAATATTTATAATACTATTATTAGCCTACAAATGCAAATAAAAGTAGTTCTTTGACTTAAACACAAAAATCTTACTGATTAGGTTTTTACACTTAAATCACCTTATCATTTCAAAACGTGCTCTAACCAAAAAACTTTAGCTAAAGCCATGGTAGAATAAAATGAAGACAAAATGTCTCGTAGCGACTGCTCGTGTGTAACAATTATGCGAAACTTCACAACTTTTATTCTATATCGATTGCCATAGATTACCAATAACGTTATTATTTTGTGTATTCAAACAAACTTATTTCAATTGCAAACTCATTGTATTCTCAGTTATGCTACAGCGATCCCCGAGCAGTCTAAGCAAAATGGTATTTTCCCTTATTGTTTAGACCATTATTATCCAATAGTTTGAGATGGTTTAAACCTATTTTCGTTTCGTTAGGTACGGTTATTAACAAGGACTATTATTTAAAAAGTATAAAGTTTGCCTAGAAATCCAGAATTATACATAATTTATTGAAGAATATACGTTATGTATATTCGTGAAATGTGATTAAACTGTCGTCTGTAATCTGTTCTCAAAAGTAAATATTACTCAAAGGCTATTTGCTGGGTGTTAATTGGTACTAAATATACGACACCTTTTAGCAGCAGAACTCAAAGACAATGGTATGAAGCGCCCTAGTTGTGCAAATTCTAAAGTCGTTTATTATTATTCTTTTTAAACAGCACATTGCTCAAAGGATAATTACAAGTTGCGCAGACGTACTTCACGAAAATACTCAACACAATCTACCAGCGTGTCTTTAAATTAGAACTGAAATCGGCGCCAAAGAATATTTCGTCTGAGTTAAGTAGGAGCAGTCGAGCGGTACTTCTAGCGGATATCCGCTCTGCCAGACTTACCGACCACTCATACTAAATAGTAAATGCGCATTGCATTTTATGATGCTTATCGTTTTTGATATTTTTTATGGCCGTGAAGTGATTATAACCGCTTATTTCAAACGGGAGAGCACGGCTCGCGTGTTCTCGTGATATTCTATGTCGAATAGTTAGTATTTATATCCCCAGACGGTTGTAAAACAGTAAACCTGTATAATATTCCTCTGGCTGTTACAAACACGAATGTCAGAGGAAAGTTGTAATGCATTACATTGATTTAAAATACTTTTAATATACGTAGAGCATAGCCTAATACCTCAAGCCAAAGTTATCTATCAAGTTTCTTACTGAAGAAGCATACAAAGTAACTTATATCGTATCTCTATGATAAGTAGGGACTCTAGCTCTATAGTAAGGACATATGAACTCCAGAGTCCTGTAAGCCAAGAATTTCAGAGTCATTTGGAAAGTAAGACAGTTCCTCGCTCACAGGAGGAGCTAGGTTTTTTAATTCCGCAAGCCCTTGCGAGATCTGAAAATTTTAATGACGCGCGATGCTAGTATAACAGGATCAGTCACAACAACAGAAAGGGGCACTTTATCGTCATCATCTTCGACAGAGGATGGTCATCTAAACTTAACTTTTCTTCAAATTACACTTTTTACACGCCAGCGCTCGCGAAAGGATGTGCCTGTAATAATTTTCAATCCCGCAAATCCTGCGGGATTTCGCACTCCAATCCCGCAGTGAGAGGGACTGATGAAACTATGAGGGTTCTCGGTACCCCTAGTATGAGCTATTTGCTTCCGTTCAAAGCATAGAGTCTATCCAGTGTTCCTACACTGAAGGAAATGATGGAACGCTAAAAGAAGATTGACGTCACGGTCAAGGTTCTGTGAAACTTATTGGTTACAGTAACCGTTTTTATCAGACGGTCCGTCCCTATTAAAACTATTTTCTTTACTATTTTAATTCTCAAGTACCTATTGATTACAATTCGGATCCATACGTACATTAATAAATTAAGTGTTAGCGTGGTCAGCAGGGTAATATTACTCTCAAGAGATTGTGTAATACTGTAGTGGACACAAGCAAGTAATTAAATTCCGGGTTTGACCCCTCGGGTGGTTTATACGACCTATAAAGAAAGGGCGCTGCGGCCGTACAAAAACAAGGGGACACGATTTATTGACTCGTGACCACTCCTATATTTAGATTAGGAAATATATTTATATCTTCATATAAAAATACATACATTACGTTTATAATGTCCCATCAGGTGGTCACCTGATGTCGTCTGCTCGATTGCCCGCAAAAAAAAAAATTAATAGTAAATTTCTTATGATTCGCTTATTAGTAATGCATTCAGTCCTAAGCCTTAGAAAAGTATAAAGTAAATTTCAATTCACTGATTTTATAATAATAGATAAAAATCTTAACAAAATTCAATGATGCACATAGATCGAACAAAACCAAAACCTAAAAGTCACAGCACCACTTTCGTTTTATATTAAAATACATATATAGATGCGATATTCGATATTCTAAGCCGATATATAGATACGATTTGATATTGTGTAAAAGCGATATTACCCATGCCTATCCTAAATGCAATCCATAAGTGATGATGTTGGAGTGTTTATAAGCACAGGTAACGGCTTACTATCAGGGTAGGAGCCTTAATAATTTGCCTATGTAAGAAAGAATTTTATTTTTGTTTTTGTTTCGTTGTTAACTCGTTTAAGTACACCAAATGAAATAGTTTTTGTTTTTTATCTAATGAATGATGTTCATAAGTCTATACTCATTAATATCGTACAAATATATTTACTCATATGCATGAATACTGATATGAAGATATAATTATATTTCCTAATCTAAATATAGGAGTGGTCACGGGTCAATAAATCGTATCCCTGGATAGCTGAAAAGAAGAATATTTCTGAATTATACCAAAGTAAATAATATAATTGGTTGTTTGAAAATGTAATGTAATCTTTAATAATTTATAGTCAAGGTAATAGGTATGTATATTGGCATTTAATAACAGTCTTAAAACGTCGTTTGAAGTATTTTGTCTTGATGACTGTGCCAGTATAATTCATAACACATTTATTTACATCACACATGAAAGACATCTTGTCCAACACGATTGCTTCCCGTACGAATCGTTAGAGCAGTTTGTTAGAGTAGTTGTGCCAGAGGAAATTGGCGTTAATTTCACTGGCAGTACCGTTGCGAGCCAAATTTGGCAGCTCATGCACCGTGGCGTACTGGTCACTGATCTTCCGGTAAGTTGACTTTTCATTGTCAATGGCTTGCAAAATGGCAACAATTTAGCAAGGTAGGTACGGTCATTAAGATATCGCAATACCACCCAGTACAATGTTGACGAAGAATTTTGATGTGCTTTTGGAATATACCGAGAGCCTATACTATACATATTATATAGTCTACAACACTTCTACAGTCTACTAGTATTTAGAAAAATGAGTACATACATATTGTAAGAATCGTTGTTTAGACTTGATGTGTAAAAAATGTGCCATATAATAATAATTACTTTGTGACTTACAAAGTAATTATTATTAAAATATGCACTGATTGGTAGATTTAACTAATGTTAACAAACGTTGTATATTAAAATATATCAGTGAAGAATAGCTGAGAAAGAAACTGAGACATTGGTGTCAATTCTGTTGTATTTACTCTCTTGACTATAATTGACTAAATTTTCTTTATACAAAATGTAAACCTTGGATTCTTTGAAACAAGGTCTTATTTCAAATTTAAACAGGTAGGTAACATCTGTCGCTATCGAAATAAGCGATTTATTTGTCGATTAAAGTCTGACACGCTTAAATAAACTTTAATACCACGTAGCGAGAGCCGCTATCCGTTGAATGCCATCTCTTTTGCTCTGTGTTTTTAGTAAGCGTCTTCGTAGGTGTCGATTAAAATAACGTCATATTAGTTCGTTTTCAACCAGTTTTTATACGGCAATTATACGGCATTTGAATAAATGGGGACTCTCGCTGCGTGGAAATAAAGTTGAGTATATGTTGATAGGTCTTAGTTAAATTTAGTGGCGCTGAGAAATAGATGCCAGTAACAAATAGACCTTGTTACGAAGAAGACAAGGTTTATTTCATATGAAGAAATTAAGTCAGGTTTTAGTTTAGTCGAGTGTACAATAGAATCGGGACCATTATGTTATAATTTTAGCTTCTATATGTAGGTACCTTCTACTAGGTAGGTAGGTAGTCGCACTGGCACTAAATCTAAATAACACGTCACGTTTTTTTTAAAGAATATGTGACAAATATGTCCATTTTGTAAATAAAATATAATATACGATATAACAAAAACAATATTTAAGATTTCTATGCTTGCACGTTTTGAATAATAATTTATTCTACCTTCTTCTACCACTATCATTAAGTCAATGATAAGATTCTTCATGGATTAATGACCTCCTGTTTTTCTTTTCACATTATTGTAATATTTTAATGAACCAGTAGCAGTAGAATAGATGAAAATGTGGGGATTAAGTTATAAACTTATAACTTTAAGTTTTTGTTCTTATGAACTTTGTGTTATGAATAATTTATGGTATTGATTTCCTGGTAATCAGAATGAGGTGCTGATGGCCCGGCAATCAAATGATGCCTTTATGGCAATAAATAAAATGTGATGTTACAAATTCGGCACAATTAATTGTCAAAGACAAAATCAAGTGTATCATGTGGGAATGAACCTAGAACACTACCCAGCAGCAATCTGTGCATTCAGAATCTTATTCACTTTTCTGAAAGGGTGATCAAAATCGTATGTATCATCGGATCAATTATTCGAGTTCACGTCAAACATCAAATTTTACTGCGAAATATGTCAAATGCCATTCGAATTTTCAATGAGATTAGTAAATTTTTCTTTGATCAACGTTTCAGAATCTCGAATTGATTTGACACAGCTGTTAACTTGACAACCGAGCGTTAGAATCACAACCAGTCAGTATGTTTCGAACAAAGCAATTAGATATTCCAATGCAGATTAACGATCAACATAATAGCATATGTGAGCTACACCTATTATTATTTTCTTTATCTCTCAATAAAGATTTTAAACTCGATAATAATGAAGACTTACATACATCTAACACAGTTAAAAAGATTCAATGGAGAAGCGTAGAAAATGAACAGGTTCCTCCCACACTTTTTGTTCGCTATTTGTAATACTTTTTATGAATACACCAGCAACGGCCTCGTTTGACGTCAAAATATTAGATCTTAGTTTTCCTCTATGGACTTACGTAATTTTAATGACATTAAAAAGCGAATACAAACTTAGTACGCAGACTTTACCGAACAAAGGTGGTAAACAAGAATATAATCCGCCAGACGGTGCCTTTTATCACTGCACATCAGATGTCAAATATGGTTGGCTCTTGCACATTGCCGACTTGGTGGTAAGCTGGATCATCTAAGCTAGGGTAGTAGGCTCTAGGATTAGATATATATTAGCTACTAGCTGCGCCCTAAGATGTTGGCTGCGCCCCGCGGTTTCACCAGTGTAAGTCCCGGTGCCGTGGGAATATCGGGATAAAAAGTAGCTACATAAGCTACTTTTTATCCAAGTTAATTCAGGTCTCCAGCTATCTACATACCAAGTTTCATCGCAATCGGTTCAGTAGTTTTTGCGTGAAAGAGTAACAAACATCCATACTTCCATACATCCATAGATCCACACAAACTTTCATGTTTAATATTAGTTAGGATAGAGTTTATTTTTGAAGAGCTCATGGTTTGAGTTTTGTTTTGAAGTTAAATCTCTTTAATCACAAAGCCTCTCTTATCTAGTTTTAATTTATTTTAACGTAGTAGCCTTATTTATAAACTCTTCTATTGCTGAGTATGAGTCTCCTCACAGTACGACCCATTTCCTAAGGCGGGTAATTTTTTAGCTTAAATCAATCCCCCAGTGCTCAATAAAGAAGAAGCAAATTGGTACATAAAGATACGTGTATAACGTGTAATATTTACAAAATAAAAAAGCCAAATTGAGAAATTCCGTCTTTTGAAGTTAGTTAAAAAAATTAACCCTCCTATTAGTTGTAAATAAGAAGTGCTCATGAACAGATGTGTACGTGACAAATTCAAAAGCAAAATTTGTGGCGTCAGCAAATGGGTCGTTCAAGGGCCCCAATTGTTCTTCCTGTGGCCCGCGGCCCTTCTTTGATCTCAAGTGGATCGCTATTAAAGCCTGAATACATTAGTGGTTCATTCCACGTTAGTGTAAGTGGTCTCGGCCGGTACGACACGTGTGAACCGGCAAACTACCAGTCGGCATTCGTTTATCAGCTCATCGAAACTTTAAGACTAGAGCTATACTATTAATTACTTAGATAAACTCTTACTAACGAACAAATTTTAGTGTCCAAACACTTTTTTCTAGTTAAAAGAGAAGTCGTAAAAATCAGGTCTGTTCGTGTAAACTACGCGGGTGGTCTTTTATCTAAACCAGGTAGGTGTCTAATGGTTGTGTTAAATGTTAAATGGTTATGTCTAACTGTGAGCTGTGTTAAAGGGGATCCATTTATTCAGAACATCGCAGTTCTTATATCAATTTGCAATTGACGAAATAGTGGTTTTTTGATTAAAAAATTCAAATTATTATATGTTAAAAATTTAAGTTTCCAATTTTTAGTTCAGTAAAAGTTAATTATTATGTTTTTTTTCTCACAATAGCAATTGTTAATATTACATTAGTTTGACAGATATAAAAGTCGCTTGTTAAGACCTTGTTATTCACGCCACCTCTTTGTACAATACAAAATTGACTTAACTATTATTCTAGTTAGACTTTCCTATATTAACATTGATGTTTAATTTGTATGAGTGCATATATTAGTACCTACCTATCTGAATTTTGTGGTTAAATTTTTATTAAGTAGCCAGGTGTTAACTGGACACATCTCAGACATGGCTGTCTGATCCCAAACTAGGCAGAGCCCGTACTATGGTAACCAGACTGCTGATAAGGTTATACCATAGTCATTCAAAACTTTTTTGTAACGTAAGGATCGTGCCGGTTTTCTAAGATAATGTTGGAACTAATTTCTTTTAATATGTTGTATAAGTACAAAAATTCTCATTTTCTTTTATAACATCATCGTCATCGAATTTTACAAATTTGTTTGATGACAACTCCACTTATTAATTAGAAAGTATGTAACAATACCGAGTAATGCGAATAGTGATGTGATAGCTGAGTGGTTTAGACATCGCCATCGGTTTCTTATGGTGCCGGTTCAAGTTGTGTTCGGTCCCAGATTGCGCATCTTAGATTTTTAGAATTTACACTGCATTATATCAATTCATTTTGGTTAACTTTAACCCTTAAGAATAATACGTAGAGAATCTTGCATACTTAAGGGTGTCCCTATCTAGAGGAAGTTTTTGTAAGGTGGATTACTTAGAGGAGGCCCGCGCCCAGCAGTGAGACAGTATATATTATTTGTCTATACTAAATTAACTTTTGTTAGTAACTTAGTGACTATCATCCTTGGAGATACAGCAAAAAAAAGTTATATATAATACTTAATTATAATAAAGTTGTACAGCTTTATATTTTTGTGTGAGGATTTATATTATAGCTAGTTTATCAATGTAAGGGCTTGGTAGCCATATTGCGCCCACACTTATTAACCAAACTGAGATTTATCCGTAACTACCAGAGCGACGGTGGCACAATAGGCAGGCTTTATGGAATGTGACCCGCGTCTCGTTCTATGCCTACATCAGCGTGCCCCTTTCATACGACTAATTTAAAATGTACCATGAAATACACATTATAGGTACGCATATACAATACGGGAAACATCACGTATATAACCTTAAAACATGTTTTAAGTAACTTGATACATTTTATGCTGTATTTTTTTTTATAATTGATCATTAAAAAGTGATCTGAGTTCTAATCACAAAATTGAAATGTTTTAATTTGTGCCTCAAAACTAGAGAATTTAATTTTAAGCTCTAAACATCTGACCTTTCGATGTTGACACTAAGCGACAATAACCAGTTTTGTTGCCAATTCATTAGATCGTTATTCCTATCTCATCTTTGAGTGGGTAAATATAAAACCTTGTATGTTTATAGAACGAAATCCGTGAGGTGACAATAAACACATGTATTCATCATTTCAGGGTTTTTGTATCGCATACTTTTTTCGTGTTGTTCTTACGAATATGGGCTTGTACCAAGTTAAGGTTGTGTGAAAATATATTAACTCGTGAAGAAGAATTTCATACAGAAATCATCCTCCAGTGTCTGCATGTAAGAATATCTGATGTATTCATCTTCACTGCTTTTTTTTATTCAGTCCACTATACACATAGTACTAGATCTTATTACATGGATACTATTACTATGTACCTATACTTCAGCCAAAATTCGATATGGAATGTTAACTAATAAACCGTTTCTTAGCATCCAATGACGGGCAGGTGTTAATAACCTGTTTTCAAATTTAATATTTTTAAAATTATTTGTAGCCGTAAATAGGACTTTTGAAATTAAACGAGTCAGAGTGTGAGATATATATTAATGTCTTGTATTATGTATTATAGATTTCACTATGTCAATTAAATTATTCTGAGCTTTGACCGTTAGAAAGAGACGCTTTGAGCATTGTTAGCGCTCTTTCCGACCTACGTGAATGATATAACATTCTGGGGCAATAATACACAACGCTAGCTAGACTTTGAATAAACAGAGCTTGTACTATGTTCTAGATTTATAAAACATGGGTTAAATTGTTTAGATATATGTTTATTTTTTAAATATAAATGCAAATAGACATATTCGTCCTTATATTTGCACTGAGCGGGATTCGAAACCGCAACCCCCGGCGTGGCAGTCGATCGAATGCACTACCGCCGCATCACAGAGATCGTCAAAGGGTTCTTAAACATGGGTAAAAAGTTTTTTTTTCTGTACGGTTTTTATATCTGTGTGTTTTGAGACTAGACAATAAATCGCACACACCTAGATCTTTTTTCTTTTTTTTTAATAAAGAATACTAGCACCGTGGGTCTCATAAGCTTAACGCTTGTGTTAGGAGTGGGTTCTCGTCGGTAGTGCACTGGGTGGGGTTAGAACCAGCAACCACTTATTTGATCGCAAGTGGTTCCTGGTTCGAAGGCGTCGGGCCTTTGCCATTGCGCTACCGCCGCTTATTAAACAAGTATTAACTCAAAAAAACACTTTATTTAGAAAAGGTGAAAAACAAATTACTGTTCTGTATAGACTTATGCCTTTTTTTGCAGCTAAAAGAATGATATTGTAAGAGTCGTATGTTTTAATGTTTTGGGGCTGAAAATTGGATTTTTGTAGTTATTTCCCTATTGCTTAACAATCTAGTATATTTGTTTTATAACTTATTATTTTGAATTGAGCCCGTGTTGGTGAATTTAGCGTCTAGCGTCGAGTATTGTTAATACTTTTAAATCTGTCTTATTGGTGGTAGGTATTGAGATAAGGAATTCAACGGTGTGCATAACCCAAAAATTTAATTTTTTGAGTTAGCTCCGTTTAGATCTAAGTGTGCTAAATGTTAATTCGGATATTAAGTACCACTTTCTGACCCATGCGATTAAATCTTTACTCTTTAAGTGTACGGGGACATATTTAAAAGATATCTTGTTTAGTGTTTAGTAATGTGCCTATAGAAATAGTAACAGTTTATATTCAAAGGGCGAAGTATATTATCAGTAATTCTATAAGTACATGCGTTGTCATTCATTTTGGTTTAATACAGTGTGTGTATCAATACTCAAAACAGAAGCATACATTGTCAATAACTTAACAGTGTGGCTAATTGTAATAATTTAAGCTGTTTAAACAACCGCAAGTGGCAATGATCTCATAAATATAATTCTCAATAAGAATGACACAACAGTAAGAGTTGTTAATAATGCGCTGTTTATAGTTCCTTCTTTAGCAATGGTTGTCTGTTAGCAAGTAGGGCGTCTACGGTATTGCAATACGGTGGATCTTTGTCGTTTGCCATAATATTGTTTGCTGTTGAATTAAGAATGTACCCGCGTTCCACATCTAGCTCATCGAATGAATCTGGGAAATTGCTTCTTGCCATTCTATTATGATGTTCATCGTTATTTACTATTATATTTTTTCCCAAGAGAAATCGGTTCGTTCTGATTTCATTGTTGTGCAAAAGTAAGTCTTTAAAATTATTTCTGTATGTTTTGTATAATGAAAGTAGACTGAATGTATACAAAGTGTAATTAGGTAGGCAGCTTTTTCTAATTACTGTAATGTCGTGTTGTATCCAGGTAATATAATACCCATTGTTTTACGAACTTAATATGTGAATGTGAGTGATTAATAAAAATTCCAACTATGTAGAACAGTTATTATAAAAATAACTACAAGCGGAATAGCCAAAGAGAATGAGACTTTAAAATTGTGTGAGAAAAAATCCCGCCGATAAAGGATATTGAACCTCTTCACATAATATTATGATATCATTTTAAATTCAACTTGATAATTGAATGTATTAATAAATTCTTTAGTAAAGATAAAAGAAGTTGACTTCTTTAATTATTAATAGATATTGTCTAATTGATGAAAAAGGGCAAGTTGTGTTCGAAAATATTTATCTCTATCGACGTGCTTAGGTAAAATTTAAGTGTTTAGAAAACATTTGGACATGTCTTTTACTGTGGCAAGAGTTGTTTGATTCGTATAGTAAGGATGTTGGAGCATAAAGTAATAATCAAAATACCTACTGTAATATTGAGATCCCCAGTTCTTATCTAAGTATTTAAAATTTAATTTCGGTTGCATATGTTGGCTTAAAATTGCATTAAAACTATTTCTGAATATATTTCAGATATTTTGATTCTAATAAGTTTTAATACCCTAGATGATAGGATATTTAGTTATTAAAGTTAATGGATTAGGTGGTAGGCAGGATGACATACAACGTAGTGGATAACGTTATCCGATTTTCCACCAACAAATCTTACAACTTTCCACCAGCAATCGTAATCTTTACAAATTTATTTTTAAATTTTCTTAGAAAATAATATAATTTTAGGAGAGCACATCACATTTTTAATATTTTTGTTAACGTCTTTTCTAAGGATGCTTTCATTCTCTTTGTGTATTCGCCACATACTGGTATCTATAAGCTTCTGCATAATTTATTCACAGCAACTCTACATAACAAAAGCCACGGCTGAAATGGTTGAACTTCCTAATACGACACACTCGTTGAATAGAAACCGCGTTAAAATAACGAATGAGCCTGTTCTAAATGTCTCGGTTTTTAGCAGGTATTAACTGTTAAAAGTGTTCACATATCAGTACTCAATAAGTACTGATAAGTGAGGAATATTAGAAATGAAAACGAACATGAAATAATGTTGAGCATAAATGGAATGAAATTAATTAAACACTTCGTCTATTATTAAAATTTCAAACACTATCTATAGCAGTTACACACTCACACGCGTATGTTAAACATATTTTTTTAGCCATATCTATCTATAGACAAATAAATGAATATAATGTTTTTTTTTTTTAAATATTATACTTAATGTTGTAATGTTGATAGATTTTTTAAAAATAAAATATAATTTTTGTGCCTGACTTTAAACGGTTTCTGTAAGTATACTAGTTATCTTACATATAAACAATATAAGCACAACTTACTGTAAAACAAAGTGTATTTACCGCATTCATTTTGTATGTCAGTATGGTTCAAGTTTCAATTGATGGATGACTGACGGCAGTAATTTTCGCCGCGGAGTAACGACGTCGTATGTGGGACAACATGCAGGGTTTCGCAAGAGTAAGAGCACAGTAAAAGTAAATATGTCGGTTCATATATTTTTTCATATACCGTATCACCATTTAAACCCAGTGATAAAAATGTTATGGGTAATATTTTTTAAAGCTTGACAAATCGGAAACTAGGCAGTTTGTTGAAATACCAATTTACAGTTATTTAAACTATGTGTATTGCCTTGATTAATTTTTATCACTAACTTTTACCAAATATCCGGTGTGACGACGATATGGTTAATTTAACTGTTGAAACTTCGAGTTCAGTAAGCAATGAAGGTCGCATAAACCCTTTAAAAATTACAAAAGAAGTTGTATTGTAAATTTTAATTATGTTATTAGATTTCTATTAACCAGAGTGGGTAACATAATAATAAAAGTTCTCTAATCTGTGACAAAATAATCTGTGACGAAAAAAGAAAGGTAAGAGAGAAGAGATAAGGAGAGAGAGAAAGGTAAAGAAAGGTATTTTATTTTAGTAGTATTTTATCTTAACACTATAGCGGATTTAATCGTGTTGTTGTGAGAGTTGCGATAACTTTGTTTACTCGAGTCTTCAATTGATTACAACGTTTATGGTCTATTCTATCTGACTATCCTAAAGACATCACTATCTTGACAACACCGTTTTCGTCACCGTCTCAACCATTAGATATTAATTAGTGAACATATGTAGGCCTTTTCCAAAGAATTTCTTTGCTGAGCTTTCAGGCACCGCTTTCATCGGTTTCCCCCACAAATGTTACTTTCACCGGGTTGTAGATCAATCTAGTTTGAAGATGCCTTACGCTGCGCTTTGCAGTATGCGGTCGACGCTGAAAATTGAGAGAGGTTACCTGCACTTAATGTACATTACAGTTAGTATGATACACGGTGATTTCCCTAGTGTGGGAATTGTTGTTTTAAACGAAAAAGGAAGTAACATGAAAACTTCTACTATTCGAATACTGATTATTGCTTTTCTTTTGCCACCAGTAACTCAATGTCTATAATACTGGTACTGGGCACTATTTACATACACGTACTAAGTTCGGAATTCAACTAGTTGTATCAAACATTTTCAACCACTTTAATTTTTATGGTTACTTTTCATTTCTATAGATTGTTACGTAATATTATTTAGCCTTTAATTTGAAATGCTTCAGTTTAACCAGCAGATGTTCTGTAAAGAGTTCTGAAATATTTTATGCTAACCGTGGCCTAGAATAAAGTTACAAAGTGTCATATTTAAAGATACTTCGCTAATTACACTATTCGAAGAATGTCATTCTAAGTTTACCAGTGACATACATTAATTGTTATTATTGTGTTTGAAATGTATGGATTGGTTATTTTAAAAGCAGAAAGTGACATCATTGTTACAGTTAGCACTGTATGATTTTACTTTAAAAAAATAGAATTGACCTCAATCAAAGTATAGACCATTATGCATTTCACAATTCAACTAAATTGACTGATAATTAATAATAAATGCTTTGAAAACCTATTTACAATAAGACCGCAAAAACGGCGATGGGAGTATTGAGAAATATTTTTTCCCCTTATCGAGCTATTTTTTGTATCTTAACCATTGAGTTATTATTACTAGCATAGTAATAATAACTCAGTGATCTTAAGTCAATTAATTTATTATGAACGAAGCTAAGAGTAATGCTTAAGAGATATAAACGCTCTTAAATCAACATTTGTTATTCTAAAATTGGTTTTCCAGAGCTAAATAGTGACAACATATTATATGTACATATAAGTATACTCCTGATTAAGTCTAATACTCTTTGGGTATTTTACAATTACGATTACAAAAGTGAATTTTTCATATTTGTTAAAAATTTCGTAATGATTGTGCTTAATATTTATCATTGCAAATATAATTTCTTAGTTTCAAACGAGTTTTTTATATTTTCTAAGTTTTGTGTGTTTGGTGTTTGTTTTATTACAAACTTTTTTATTTACACTTGCAATGTGGGTCAAATCTTGCAAGCTGAATTAAAACCACTTGCTCTTATTCTACGGAGTTCAAATTTTATACGTTGCCGTTGGTTCAATTCCGATGACAATGCATTTTTATGATAAGCATGACCGTATTCTGCTCCCAGGATATATCCTGGGATGCCACAGCATAAGAGCTCCTCAACGGCCAATGGTAGAGACACGAAACTTTGTATACGCACTGAATTATGATAGTCTGTTTAAGGTTCACTATGGTCTAGCTGTTGCGTCCAGGATTGGCTCCAGACGAGGGAAACCTTCAAAGGTCGACAGTACAAACATGAAACTTTATAATATTGAATTGTGATTGTCTGTTTTTTAAAGGTGATGAGCAGTTGATAAGGCTATTGTAACTTAGATAAATTACAAACCGAAAAATCAAAAAGCAAGTAAAAAACAAAATGTTTTAAAAATTTAATGAATTGCTAATACTTAAAATCGATTTCAAAACGAGGAGGTTCTCAATTCAAAAGATTTTTTGTGTGCGCGATCTTCACCGATTGTGAACTGATTTTAAAAATTCTAAAAGCTGTGATGAAACTAGTACAGCTTATTATAATTAGTCATAGCCATGGTCATTACTTTGGTGAATTGAATTTGGTCCTGTTTAGTAGTATAGTGTTTAAAGATAATTACTGATTTTCTTGATCACTGTATAAGTACTATACATTTTAAGCAGCTGAAGATGTCGGAATACCACTTGTAATTGGGTTTCTGACGTTGAACCCTCACACTTAATAAAACGTTTCACACTAAACAATGATTACAACTTCAAACCAATTCACCAGCCGACATTGTTCTAATTTAAACTTAATAAAGATGTAATTAGAATGCGGTATCTTTCATTTTATCTCTTAGTTGTATTCTGTATATGAGAGCCCTAGTTACACATAGCTTCGTTAATCAAAGCCTTCATTGTCCGGCGGCGCGGCGTCTTGATATTATCGGCGTGGGAGACCCGGATTATTCGTCAATGTGTTTATCATATTGGTCGCTGTCCATAACAAATTATACAACTGCCTCACCCTATATTTTATCTGTATTTACTGTTAGATTTCTTGAAAATGAAGATACACTAGCAACCACTGCAACAGTCATCAGACAGGGAATAGGTGGCCAATGATGTCCTTCTGAACTTCTATTTTTTCTTTCACAAGAATTGAACAAGAGTCCATAAACGCACCTAAGAAACGTACGTGACAAATAATTTATTTTCAATTCAACCCCACTAATAATATAAATGTGAAACTTTGGATGGATGGATGAATGGATGTTTGTTACTCTTTCACGCAAAAACCACTGAACTGATTGCGATGAAGCTTGGTATGTAGATAGCTGAAGACCTGGATTGACGCATAGGCTACTTTTTATTCCGATATTCCCACGGGATCGGGACTTACGCGGGTGAAACCGTGGGGCGCTGCTAGTAATATATAATTCAAATTCTTCAGAATAAATTTAGATTACGAATTGGGTGGCCTGATTTTGATCGCTTTGAATCAGAAAGCGTACTACCAGACAAAGATTCAAATTACCACATCTTAAATTCGTAAATGACTAATAAATCGCAAAATACAAAAAAATATACTTACTTATTGCAACTGACCACCAGAGGGATCTTGTTCCATTGTATAAATTGTATTTGTTTTCTGATTGTGAGGCGCTATTAACTTTTATATTGACTTGAGGACTAACGGGTAACTCCCGAGAACTCTGTATGTAACTAACAAGTAATCGAACTAATGAATAACCACACAATTTCCCATCATGGTTTATAGTCTTGTCTCAATGTATAACCTGAATGGGTCGATTATCAAACAGCGGGCAGTCCAGCACCTGCACCGATTGCCATGAGGTACATTCCAAAGAATCCGTGTCTAAAGAATCCTTGTCAGCCATAAGGACAAGACACAATGGGGTGTGTTGTTATTAAACAAGCCTATCATACAATATTCTATACAGATGTATATAATGAGGGACTGGATGGGGGAGGTGACAACTTTATGTGTAATGTTTTGAATTGTGCCATAATTCGTGTATTTGTTAATCAGTGAAATGTAATTTTTCTATTTGTTTATTTGAGAATTTGTAATTGCGGCACTATGCATAAAAAAAAATATCCATTCAAGTATCTGGGAGGTAATTCGTAACTTAAAATGTGGTAATTTAGCGTATTTGAAACTTTGTATTTATTACATTGTGCGTAGAAACAGTTTTGTAGTACATCACAATTGTTATGTACTTATTAGTGTTTCTTTATCGATTGTACTTACAACTTAGAAGCGACTATAATAGAGCTAAACATTTTGGTCGCGATAGTACAGTGATGGATCGTAGGAAAATTATAGTAAGCATCTGCGCATTCAATGTCAAGAGATTAGACAAGAGTAATTAATATGTTGTTTAAAATATCTGTACTTTTACTATACTATTAAATGCGTTACCAAACTTGAAGGTGGAAATTTTAGGTAGGTAAAATAGTAGGTACTAGAAAAGATATCTAGTGTATTTACATAGGTAGTAAGTAGGTACCTCAATAAATAGTGTTTTAAGCGGGCTGGTAAATAAGCGCGTAAGTCCCGATCCCGTGGAAATATCGGGATAAAAAGCCTATATGTTAATCCAGGTCTCCAGCTATCTACATACCAAGTTTCATCGCAATCGGTTCAGTGGTTTTCGCGTGAAAGAGTAACAAAAATCCATCCACCCATCCATCCATCCATCCAAAGTTTCACATTTATAATATTAGTGGGATTAGTGGGATTCCTATATTTCTTTATGGTTAATTAAATAATTACGTAAGCGTAACCATTTCATAGTGTGATAACATTTTCCTTAATATGTACGTAATTGTAAAACGTATTCATGAAAGACATCATTAATGGCAATAAAGATAACTCAAAACATATTGTTTTCAATTAAAACCTCAATTCAAACTGTTTAGGTATAATGAACTTAGTATGTATCAGTAATTGTTATAAATTAACTCGTTTAAAATACTCAACGAAGCTTTGTGTGAAACATAAATTACTTTAATAGTAATGATCCCATAGCGGTTTCCTACATTTTGATCGCTGAATACAGTGAATACTGAATGAACGTTTGTACTGTGCAGAGTACATATATCATTGCTCGAGACTTGTTACTTTGAAAGGTCAGAAACGTTAAAATTCATGCCAGAATAATGGATCCCCTCAAATGTTTCACAGCGTTCTCTCCGACACGTATAGATCAAGGACTTGCGAAATATGGACGTAACAATTGAAAGTCTTGATTGCGTAGAATTCAGTACTATTTCTATAGGTTTAAAAGTATATCTATGGGCACAGCCACGCATTTTGACTAACTTGAATGAACTTAAGACTAGGATTTACGCAGAACGCAATACGCTGGGATGAGAGTTAGACAGTGTTAGGTTAGGGCGTGTAGGGTTAGGAGCTTGCCTCTCCATGAGATCTGATAACATTTTTATGGTGCAAGCAATATGTACTCGTCTTGGCGTTACTTTACATGAAAATGTTTTTGGTGGTATTCCTTTAGTGATTTGAATATAAAGCATGGCTAATAACATTGTCGTCCCATATAAATTTCATAAACAAATCAGCATATCATATTGATTTTTGTTGCTGTATTTAAAACTTTATAGCAAAAATTAAAAACAAAATCATGTTAATTTCTTTTTCTATAAATTTTTTAATTTGTTGGGATGACAACGATCATCAGTTAATATTTAATTAAAAAGGCACGAAATATCTCAACTCTGTTTTTATTTAGAATTTATAAAGAGATTTTTACCTTTAGTTGACGCCATCTTCTTCATCTAATGATCATAATCTCCTAACATTGAAGGAGTATGATAGTCAGAATTACCCAAATACCCATTAATTCTAAAAATAAACTGCAAACTAATCTGCCTTTGTACAGATAGCTATGCACCTAAATCATCGCGTTCCCTTTAACGTAATACAGGAAATCGATAGTTTGAACTAGGAACTACTTCTGTTCTTTCCAGTAATAACTACGGTAGATTTCGAAGTAATTGTCTGAGGCGGAAGCAAACTAATTTACTCTGCAGACAACATGCATGGTTAGGTATACATTTTTTGTTTAAATGCATTCTAACAAATATAGCAAAAGCGTACAAAAGATACTGAATTGGTATAAAGGGAAATCAAAATATATCTTGATGACTAATTAAATTAGTGTCCACCAAATATTGTATCCTTTAACCCACACTCGGTGACTAAAATTGGTGAAGCTCGTTTTATCCAGTCGGTAGACATAAGTCCGGTTTCCTTTTATAGGGATGCAGACACTAAAACACTCGAAGTTTAAAGATGCAGCTTATTCAGTCTAAAGTTGAAATAAAATAACGTTCTTGACATCCGTTTGTTAATCTTACCAACGGATTTTAATGGTCCGTGTATTTTAGTATCAGACTGGCTTTGTGAAGTTTACATGAGAATGGGAGTACGGCGTACTTCAACGTACGGCATTTGTAAATAGAAGCTGTTGATTGTTTGGTCTTCTCATCCTCTCAAAGACAAATAAAAACGTTTAAAAACGATAGCCAATGTACCAAAAATATTGCATACTTATGTCAAATCAATTGAGATGTTCCCAAACAGTGATAAAAAACAAGTAGGTAGGTAACAAAGTAGGTGACCGTTACAAGTTTGAATTTGAAAACAGGACAGATGTTGATCAATACACGTTTGCATTGGTTTCAATACAAGCTTCAATCTTCCTTAATATAATTTGCACAACAATACATTCGCTAAACACCTACTATAGATTAATCGGTCTAATGGATTGATGCAAGTCACAATGAGAACCGCAACATGCATACGGTATAGTTAATAAAAGAGGGTGCGGGATGAATGCACGACGCTGACGGTGCACAAACAACTTCATATGCTAGTCACAGTATTATAGTTCATATTACAAAGGAGCAAGGTCTGTGTGAAGCGAAAGGAAGTCTTGGTACGTTTGTCTGCTGGAGTGTGGCAAGTGAGGGTTCAAGCTATGAGGGATCGTATAAAAGCAACGAACGAAATGTTATTTTTTGTGCAAACATTATTCGTGCATTTATTTATCTAGTTCCAAGTGAATAAACGAGGAGTACTCTTTGCTACCCTAAATGATAAATACATAGTTATTTGAATGAAAACTCACACTATAATAAAAAGGTAAAGTTAAAAACAAACGTCCATTGTTAGGTGATTCAGGCCTAGATAATTCATTTAAATATTAAAACATTGATGATAGAGGTAGCTAAAGATATGTGAATATAGAAATAGTAATGGATACAAGAAACGGTTTTAAAACATTTAAGACTTTCAAATTTATACTTCTATAAATAATTAAATGACCTACAAATCAAAATGCAGTTCTTAATCTAGTGTTCAGAAACACAAGGTGAATAACATATTTCTAACATGAAGGCTATGAAGTTAGTTTATAATAAACATAAATATTAAAATAATTACCTAGGTACTTCATTACAGTAAGCATATCGTTTAGGTACTTACCTACTTTAAAATCTGTAACTGAACTTATCCAAAACGCGCACGTCCGGTGTGCACGTTAATTTAAAAAACGTTATCATGGCGGTTCTCAAAGTTGAATTTAATTTTCATTCACTGATTGCACTTACACTACAATTATGCACTCGATTGTACAAGGTATCGATCGTGACGTAACGAAAATGCACACGATCATAAGCCTTTCTGCGCGCTGCACCGCCGCACGTTCGTCTAAAGCGAATGTCGAATTAATACTAGCATAACCTTAAATTTACGCGCGCCGCTCGAGAAATTGTTTATGCTGTCTGTACACCCGTAAATGGGGTTCAGTTGTGAAGGAGAAGAAAATATACAGAAACATATGAGGGACAAAGACCGAATATTGTAGAAGGTGTATTATGATGGGGGCGCTCGCTATACTATGATAGAGGTTTACGTCAGCGGCAACGTCTTTTACTATTTAAAACAAAAAATAAACTAACTAATATAACACCTTGCTTGGTTTTAATAGCAGACATACACTAAACTAGAATTCAAAACAAGTAATGCAGTTGGAATTTAACTTGAAACAATAATACTATTATATCAAACATTCAACATTTTGTACATTCAAATGTAGTTTATAGGCAAAATATTCCTGTTTTGATAATAAGTAATAATTATATACGATAAGGTCGGGAACTTTATTTGAATGTAACTCTAATAAGTTGCTCAATGTAATAATAATTGAGAATATCACTATAATTAACACAAACACAGAATATAATTATGTCCCACAATACAAAATTAACGGACGAAACCCTCTTGAGACAGTATTCAGTTCTAACTTGACACTTGAGCTTCGGGACAAGTTAATGCTAAAAAACTCCCATTTATTACCACCGCACTTGTACCTGCGCAGTACAATCCCTCTGGGGTCCCATATTCATCCCACAAGAACTATTGAAGCGTAATAAATTAATGATTTAAACAGCCTCGAGCATACCTTTTTTAAATTCTTCTCACTAGGTGCCGATAAAGCCTTTATTCACTACCATTTGTCTTATGTACATATTTGTGTTTCAAACCCTTAAAAATCATTGTATAGTTACTTTTTTGGTAGATTATATAGATTACGCTAATTTACCTGCGCATTTGTATCAGTTTTTCATTTTTGGAACTGGAACTGGTTTTTAACTTTGCGTGATACAAAAAATTATCTCTCGGTTCTTGGAATCGCAACTATTGATTCTAGAAATAAGGTGTAAATGATTGCCTTCATAATAACATTTTAATTATTGGTGAGTGAAAGATAAGGACAAGGTCGGAAAGGTTCGTAGGAGTGGAGCCCACACCGTTGCCGACTTACTTCGGCGCCCGCAAGGCTAACAGCGTCATCATATTTTATCGAAGAACAAACAAATGCTTCTAAGAATGGGTCGCTGCTTTCATTATTTCATTATCAAATAGACACACTTGAGCTTATGCCACAGTATAACTAATAGAATATCATAGCTAGCGGAATTCTATGAATTTTAATGATATAGGGGGTAAACGAGCAGACGGGTCACTTGATGGTAAATGACTATATAGTATACTATAGTATATATATCACTATATATACTATAGTATATTTATATTACTATATATACTATAGTATATATAGTAATAAGGGCGTTACTGGCCTTTGAGGTGGGAGTCCGTTCCTTTCTTGAAGGTTTGAAGGTCGTATCTGTCGGGTAATACCGCAAGCGACAATTTGTTTCACAGATTGGTTTGATAATATACAGACGTACGTATAAACATAAAACATGTGTTTTTGCATTTATCCAAGGTATAAGTGGATTACCTGGAGGTGGGGCGAGGAAAAACTACTACTATCTGTAAAACCTGTATAAAAGCGCTAAATATTAATAGGTACATCACGACGATTACTTAGCAGACCTCCTTGACATGGATGACCTTTCTATAATAAGTAGGCATTTGTCATGTCCATAAAAGTAAGCGCCTTTACGATTATGTGTTGACTGGAGAACGTAGCGGTCGCGGTGGCGCGTGTTTCCTGCGTGCGCGCATGTCTGAAGGGGGCACGCGTACCTACGACCACGCACGACTTCCAGATTGCACGTCGTTGACTAACTCAACGAATATAGCTCGTTTCTATACCTCCATAACTCGGTACAAACGTACTGGTTTCATATAAACAATATTACCGTGGTCCTGTTATGCCAAACAACACGTTCTAAATATTATACAAACAAGGTTTGAAAACATTTTTGTCATATAAAAAGCTTCGTGTAAATGCACTCCAACTAAAATCTGTCATTTGTAAACCCACATCAGTTTAAACTTTTTATTTATAAATCGATTTTGTGTCACATAGACCCACATGTGATTAACTGTCAGATAGTGACATTGTGATCTTGTGGTTTTAACGATGTAGGTGTGGGCGGTAAGTTTATTTTATTTGGGCCCTTCTAAACACAACAGTTCGTTGTCGGCTGGCGTCAAAACGGTTTGATGGTTTTATTTGTTCTAATTGTTGTTTAAAGTACTGTTTTGGTTTTTCTGATCCAAAATCAGACATAGTTCTTCATAGGTTTTATTTGATGCAGCATCTTACAAGCTCATACAATATGTATGTAAATATAGGTAGTCATTCAGTCATTCAGTCAGTAGGCGGTATTTAAAAATGTTTTTGCCTGCTATTACCAGGTGCTTTCCCTAAGTAATCAATGTTGACCTTCATAAACGCTACTATGTTTTCTTTACTACTATTTAATATTTAAATTAATAAAGATATTGGTATGAATAGTTCCAAAAACAATGCGTTTTCGGGAATATTTTCTTTTAACACTTTATACATTTATGAGAACTTGTTTCAAAAACTTATTTAGAAAAATGTGAGGCATAGATTAGCTACTAGAATAATGTGTTTCATCTCACCTTGAGAAGTTTCCTAAGAAAGGCAAAAACAAAGGATGGAAATGAAGCCGAAAAGTTAGGATTACATTTCCATAATAGTTGTTTTTCTTTTATGATATAGGGGCCAAACGGGCAGTCGAGTCACCTGGTGGTAAATTACTACCGCCGCCCATAGGCACCTGCAACTCAAGTGTCACAATCACAAGTGCGTTTCCGGCCTTTAAGGTAGGAGTAGGGGAAAGATGGAAGAGGGTGAGAGGGAGGAGGGAAGTGTTAGGGTCTCCGGCATCCTCACTCAATCGGCAAAAAGCAATGCAAACATTGCTTCACTGCCGGTTTTCTGTGAGGCCGTGGTGTCACTCCGGTTGAGCCGCATACGCGCCGAAGCATGGCTCTCCCACGATGTCTATTGAAATAGGCATATCGGCCGAATCCAAAAACTTAACAATAAGTTAACGTTCACGTGCCTTAAGCTCATACGAAGCCTAAGTACTACCGGGAATACAACATAGGTTGCACCTTAGCAACTTTTCCGGTTAACACTACAATTGCATTAGCTATTACAATACTACATGATTTGTTCGCAATCCACATCGTAACGACCACAGGTTGAAGTTTGTTACACGAACAGAACCTTTTTAAACATAAGGTAAATTATTTTCATGGTGAATGCATGAGTAATAAGCTTTGTTTTATTTCACGTTGCCGGTCGTGTTATTGTTCCGGGCGGGTGCGTTGTACGGAAGCCGTTTCGCCGTAATCACGATTACAAGCGGGGACGGGGGACCATATTACGCGTTCTAAACTACAAACAAATGGATTGTTGTTTTATTATTATTAGAGCTAACATATACCTGTTATATTAGTATTATGATGTTTATATTGCCGATTGTGATTGTAGTGCCACTGGTTTATGTTATGAACTAAGATGGAAATACACAGATAAATCAATAAGCAAGGTTAGCTATTTCAACGACTAACCACGTAGATAAGTGATAATTTATGAAAATTCACACCTATTTGCGATGTGGCCCGTACACAGGTCCAAGACTAACATAATTGTCACAAAATACGAATACTGTGTGTATTATAATTTGGCAAAACGGCAAAGTTCTTGGGTTGTTCTTGATAAATCAAATTAAAAGTTTCTTTGTATTTCAACTAAATAGTACATTTACATTCGATCCCCCAGCATGGGGTACAACCCTCCCCCAGAAAATAGAACTGCTGAAGCTCACGAGCAAGGACGTAAATCTAAACACCTAAGATTATATAACATATAATCTAAGCTAAACACTATTCAATCAGTGTTGTTTGACTGCAATTTTTTTTTCAACTTACCCTATAGACGATGGCTTCTTTCACAATAGAACTATAGGTAGGTAAGTATATTACACTCAAACTTCAAAAGATTCACATTGATTTGTTTAAGTTTCTTTGTGCGGGGGCCGGACAGGAAGAACTCGGTGGTCGTTCTTTGATACACTCAGACACCCACACTCGCGTTGTAAGGTGAACAAAAGATACATCAACAAACACCGCTTAAGTCGTTCTTGGAACCTATGACCGTTCCCTCGGAATGTTAAATTGGTTGTACAATAATTACTAAGTACGTATACAACATTGTTTCAGTATATTGTATCTGAAATCCTTGTTGATGGTATCTTACATTTTAGAGGTAAAAAAATTAAAACAAATCATAGATGTTGTGTGCCGTAGTTACAAAGCTGGATGAAAATAAGTATGTACGTAAGTATGACATGAAATTATAAACGGTTAAAGTCAATATCAAGAAGATATTATATTTATGAAATTCAATGACACTCACTCGTATCATTGACATACATACTAAATGTCAATAAAGTTAAATTTAAAATTAAAATAAAATCTTTTACAAGTTACATCCTTGGTTGGCATATCTTGGACTGAACTATTTGTATATTTATTAATTTTAATTATTTGCGATGTAAATTTTTTCATAGTGGGTACCTAATTTGTTATGTTGTTCAGTTTTGCTAATAATAATAATAACGCTTTATATTTAAATTATTAACGTCCATTCTGAGAGTGAAGAAAACATCTCATATAACCAACAACACTATTATGGCTTACTCTCAGAATGGATGTCGAAGTGGGCCCCGTGGCTCCTTATACTTGACACGACCATTAACCAACACGATTACGATAGATTATAAAAAAGCCTATGACTCTGTGCCGCATATGTGGCCCAAGATTGATACAATTCTATGCACTTTCTTGAAGGCATATATGCGGCAATGGAGAACGGTTCTTTGCTATTCAGGAGGTCCAATGGTGACGGCGAGTATATAAAGATCAGGAGGGGTATATTCCAGGGTGACAATTTCAGTCTGTTTTGAGTCACTTTGCTTGAGGGTTCAGAACTAAGCTATTGTTTGCGGAGAGGAGGTGTCAGGTTATATCCTTTCTCCTTTTGATGTATGATTTTTTTTATGAGATTGGGTGCAAACACGCATATGGGTCACCTGATGGTAAATGACTACCGCCGCCCATGGGCACCTGCAACTTAAGAGTCACAAGTGCGTTGCCCGCCTTTAAGGTGGGAGTAGGGGAAGGGAGGGAAGAGGGGGAGAGGGAAGGGTTAAGGCCCCCGGTAACCTCACTTACTCGGCGAAACACAACAAAAGCATTGCTTCACTGACAGTTTTCTGTGAGGCCGTGATATCATTCCGGGCGAACCGGCCCATACGTGCCAAAGCATGGCTCTCCAACTGCTATAGATTTGAAAACCTTTGAGTGTTTAAAATTGCAGCAGTTGCCAATTGACAAGACGACTAGTGATAAATAAAACCTTTAGTACTCGTAAATATACCAAGATGGAATTTGGTGTGGATAAATGTGCAGTTATGCATGTAAAAAGAGGCAGGACTGTGGAATCTGATGGGATGGAACTTAGATTCCACACACCTGATATCTTTTCATCAACGAAACTTACAAGTATCTAGGTATAAAACATTAGGCGACATGCTTTGTAAGCAAGAAAATAATAAACACATACATAATATACATAATAAACATAGAATAACATTATGCCAATAATAATCATGTATCTATCTATATGTTAATAAAAAAAAGCCGTTAATAATCGGGAAGTTTGAAAACCTAACGGATTAAACAGACAATTTAAAGCAATATGAAGAAACGATGAAACTGTTAAATGTTATTCTTACTTCCAAATTGAATATTATTTTGCCGATAAGTGTATGTTAACTTATTATAAATAACTTAAAACTTATTGCATATTTTAGTGTCAATATTTTGTTATTATTTGATTTAGACATGATATAAAATACGTAACAACATATCAACCTTATAAATATTTCCTTAAAGCCAGTAGATAAGTGCACAATGTGCGTGCCAGACTAGGAGCGGCGTTTGAAGGTTACACCACATTGTCCAATTATGCCATTCGTGTCACATGAACTTTGTACTGATCAAGGCCTTGGACAGGATACTAGGCACACGGCCAATCTAACAATCTGAGAACAACCTCATTGAGAAATTCGTAACGTACATACATCTTACTTTGGCTACAGATAAAGTAGGCAGTGAACATGTTAATGCATGCATTAACGTGTTCACTACTTTATGAACTTGATGCTTTATGCTATTATAAGATTTATTTTCGAATCGAACCGACTTAAACACAGTACCAAGTTTCTCTGAATTTTCCACCTCATCTGACCACGGTAAAATAGGTGTGTAAGTGCCTATGTTGAAATTAAACCGACTAAAACAATATCGTTCTTTGTCAATGAGGCTGATTACCTGGGCCTGTAATCTACTTAGTAAGGTAGGTAATTATTTTAAACCCAGAAAATCTTAGACCTAGGCCATCTGTCTTACAGCAAAGACCCTGCTTTCTCGGGTTTAAAAACGCGCCATGGGGCATGCGATGTGCGGTAGCAGTAAAGGTGTGGAGGATGCGGGTTCAGTAATAACTACGTAATTGAGCTCGTCTTGGTTAGACGATGTTGAAGTATGTTATTGATGTAATTCGCCACAATGGTAAGCAACTTATGTCATACAGTTACTTGAAAAAGCAGCCTGTTTAAGTGAGTACCTCAATATTCTGTTTAAACCCTGTAACCTGATTTATATCTTACAATAGAATCATGACTCGCCTTAAATCGAATAACAATTTCATTTGAATTCATTAGAATCCAATATCGTTTAACCTCAATTCTATAATCATGCTTGATATATATTTCAATTTAAAGCTGTAAGTATACCTGCTTATCAATAAATAAAAGGTATTTGTACATTTACAATTTCAAACAATTTTTTCAAAGGTTGTGTAGTTTTTTCCGTTGATCGACTCTATGTTATTAAATTAAATGTATATTTAAATGAATAAAGAGAATAATAATAATATACCTCTTTACTGTACACCAGAAACATTGAAGAGTAAAATGAATAACACTGGCAGTTTATACAATTGGCGGCCTTATCGCTGTCGCTTACATGGCAATCTTTTACAGGCAACCAAGACATAGAGATTTTATTGTTTATTAAATTACCCGCTTGTTAATCGATTATAGAAAGCTTACCAATATTCCGTGACAAATGAGTAGTATCGATAATATAAGTACTAATAATGTGTGTGTTAATTATTTAATTATTTTGATAAAATTAATAGTATTGATAAATATTTAGTACTAATTAATCGCTGCCTGTGTAAGATTGGATATAGCTCCCTAATCAGACAGTTCTAATTCTTGATTCCCTACCTCCTCTAATTGTAAACTTTATGGGATTTCAAATGGTATCTACGAGTAAGTGTCCTTGAACGACCACGATTGAGGAGAGAGAGGAGAGTGTTTTTATTTTTATGGTATAGGGGGCAAACGAGCAGACGGATCACCTGATGGTAAATGACTACCGCCGCCCATGGGCACCTGTAATTCGAGTCACAAGTGCGTTGCCGCCCTTTAAGCTGGGAGTAGAAGAGGGGGAGGGGGGGGGCTAAGAGTGGGAAGAGGGGATAAGGGGGCATTAGATCTAAAAATATTATTGCATATAATAAAATCCAATACCTAAGTTACATTAATTAAATATAGAATGAATGAAATACCTATATGATGTTGAACCGTTTCCATGTTTCCTTTTAATCCTTTTTATCGTTATTTTAAAAGATAAACACAGCAAATTATTTCTCAAAACTTGCAGGGGTTGTATCTCCATCCTGCAGACGCCTGATGCTAAAAGGGAAGGAAGGGGCACTCAATTTTTATTTTTTTAGTTTTTATTCGAACATATTTTATATATGCTCAGCTATACCTTCCAAAACTCTCATTTACTAATATCTGGGTTGAAATGAAAGAAATTTACATAAAGGTACACATTTAAATATGTTTATCACTCTCACAACTTTTTCTTTCCGGTTGATTTCAAATATTTGGTATTGAATAACAGATAACGCATTTTACAGTTACGGGTGATTCGTGCGTGACAGATGACGACGATATTAGGATATTAAGATATATATTTTAAGTAGTAAGTTTATAAGTTTTTTATTGAAACAATATCTAACTTAGGTAGGTTTGCCTAAGTAATATATACTTTATTATTTAGCTTTTAATACTTAAAAAACTTTTAAATGTGAGACATAATATTTCTTTTAATATTGTACCCAATTTTATCTTCTAAGAGTCTAGGTAGCTTGGGAGCTTTATCTATTATAAAATCTATCTATCATAAAATTAATGGCTTAATGTGGAACGTGAGGAACAATATATGATTTAGAATGGGTATTTTTCATTGATGGTTGTGGCCTATAGTGGTTTCCACTACAGGCCATAATTTGACCACTATTTCTCGATACATCATACATCCCTTAAAGAATCTGTGTCTCCAAGATGAAGGTTATAACCACTTTTCTAGAATTTTCTTTCTTTTAGACTTAGAATTGTCATGGTGTTGACCATTTAAGAAGAAACAATTTTAACTCACTCAATTCGAATTACACCTTAGCTACCGACACACGCAGTTTATTTCTTACGAGGCATGCAGCAGATACTTAATAGCCAATAATTCATGGGTTATTGGCAATATTGTTCGATTTCATAGTAACATAATGGAAGTTCAACGCAAGTTAAATCTACTTAAAAAATCATTACGATTATTAAACGTCGAAGCACTATGTCGTACTATGCGTGAAGGTGTTTGGTTAACGATACAAAAACGATAACAAAGGCACATTCTATAGTGATACGTTTCCAGAACGTTTCTTATCTAGTAGTACCTATTACAGAAACCCATTTCTAAAGTTGACTTTTGCGATATGAGTTAGTCGATAAGAAATCTTACCGTCTTGGTTTGTATCCACAATGTTTAGGAATTAGTGAAGAGCTAATCTAAATCTATATTTGATGTGTAACTTGTGATTAATTTAATTGAATACTTGTATAATAAATATGATTAATTTAATTGAATAATTGTGTTGTTATATTTTTTTACAACAACAGAAAAAGGTCATATTTTTTGTGTAGACCAGGTTACATTAACCAAAACTTTGTGATGTATTGCAAGATTAATTAGAACTAAAAAAAAAGCAATTAATTGATAAAAAATAATACCAATATTAATTGTGATAATGACAGAAAAAAAATTAAACAAACTTAACTCGTGGTTATCAGCACGTTTCAAATTTATATTTGATACGTGTATATATGTATACTATATTTATGTATGTGACCGATAACAATGTTTATAGGTACTCCGTTTAATTTTGGCCCGTTTGATTGCCATAAAGCATTTCAAGGTAGGGCCGGTGAGGTGACGACCCATAGGAATTTCCACAAGTCACCAAGATAAAAGCCCATCATCTGGCCACTAAACGAAACAATGAATCCTTATAAGTATTTTATGTTTTTAGCATTTAGCTGCACAATCTAAGCAAGGTTTTCTATGTTAAGACTGTGGATTAGCATTTAATTGTTAACTCATTGATTATTAATTCATTAGAAGATTGTATTGTTAATAACGGATATCAGGACAGAAAAATAATTATATAATTATTTTTTTTCCCTTAAATAATAACATACGGATTACATACCACATCCCTACTACCTAATATAATGCACCAAAGTGACCAAAATTAAGAGAATTTACTTAAAACCTGTGCCTGTAAACTATAGGTACGTAATACTTTAAAGACAGATAACACATTAACCTAACCAAGAATCTGTGTACCTAACAATAAGAAGTACCAAAATATTTTACAAGACAGTCCCACGGTCAGCTACGCTATGTAATCGCAAGACTAGATCTGGATGATTTCATTGCTCTTTGAACCGACTCGCCTTTACAACAGAGCATTAAATTAATATCTACATGCCTACTAATTATATTAAACGATCGTTGATTCCAGTACTTAACATTTAAACTTAAAATCTCGTCTAAAAAAATTAAAGCATTATAGAATATTTTGCATTGACAGCTCCTGTCATGTTTCTATAGCTAATGAGCGCATGATCCATCAAATGTTAAGCGATTGCTTTAGCGTATAGCCATACGAACTTACAACACCACACCATTGAAGTTTTTTGTTAATACGCCTTTAAAAAGTTTCTAGGCTCTTTTGGGAGACCCTCAAACATTACTTCTTATCTTAAAGAGGGAGGGAGCTACTTGTGATTAAAGGTGAAAGATTCAAATAATTTTATTACATGGGTCACAATGTAACACTTAAAACAAACACTAAACATAATGTGTTTACAAAGGAATAAGTAGAATAAGTAACTAAGAGAACAGATATCCAACAGTAAAATCTCACATTTAGTCTTTAACAACTACAAATGCAATTTTGCTTTGTGACTAGATAGTAAAAACTGTTACAGTTTTTACTATCTAGTCACAAAGAAAATTGCAATGAATACATGCCATAACAAAATAGAACACAAGTGTCAAAATAGCAATAATGTACAACCTCTTATACAGGAAGTATCTGACAATTGAACACTATCACTGAAAGGGCATGGCTAGCATGCAGTTCAAAAAGAATTTAAAAAAACTATCCGTTTAAAAGTTATCACCGTTTGAATTTCCAGGTATTTTCACAAAAACGTTCCGTTTCTCACAAAAGCAGGTGAAATGTGTAACCTTGACGGCTTGGCGGCAATCGTTTGTAACACAGCTGCTGGCTCCGCCCCCCTTGATATTGTTGCAAGGGGACGAGGATGCGTAGCGGCAGTAATTGATGAGGTCGCGGTCGTGGCCGTGTACTTCTCGCCAAATCGTGTCTTAGCTGAGTTCGAGAATTGGCTCACTCAGTTGGCTGTCGTCGTTGAAGGTTGCCGACCTCACCCAATTCTTGTCTTGGGGGATTTCAATGCAAAATCAACAGCTTGGGGTTCCCCGACAACAAACGTGAGGGGAGAGGCACTAGAGGAGTGGGCCATATCGTGTGGCCTACACCTCTTAAACCGGGGTTCCGTTGCCACGTGTGTGCGTCAGCAGGGCAGCTCTATCGTGGATATTTCGTTTGCCAGCCCTGCTCTTGCTCACCGTGTCCGAGACTGGCGAGTTGTAGAGGGGGTGGAGACGTTGTCCGATCATCGCTACATACGGTTCGACGTCTCCGCCCAGACTTCTGCAACGTCGGTCAGGACGGTCTCATCCGGTCCGCGTTGGGCACTTAAGCGTTTAGATCGAGAGCTCCTCCTGGAAGCCTCCATTGTACAGGCCTGGGTAGCTGCACCGGGCAGGCCTGTGGATATTGATGTAGAGGCAGAATGGTTCCGGGAGGCCATGTCGCACATCTGCGATGTGGCGATGCCTAGGGTTAAGCCCAGACCTGCCAGTCGCCAGGTGTACTGGTGGTCAGCGGAGATCGCATGCCTGCGTGAAACTTGTGTAGCTGCACGCCGCCGGTACTCCAGGTTGCGTAGGAGGCGTCGTCGCGCAGAGGATGCGGCAGCTCAAGAGGAGGAGTATCTGGAGGGCTATAGAGTTGCCAAAAGGACCCTTCAAGCAGCGATTAAGCGGGCTAAGTCTGAGGCCCGCAAGGAGCTTCTGGAGACACTGGACTGTGACCCTTGGGGGCGACCGTACCTTATGGTGCGGGGTAAACTGCGGCAGCAGGCCCCTCCACTGACCCAGACACTCCAGACTCAGCTGCTTGAGGGGGTTGTGTGCTCCCTCTTTCCGTCGCGGGGGGAACATATACCTCCATCAATGGCTCCTCCTCAAGTACCCGACGCGGAAGACAACGACGACGTGCCCGAAATAACTCGGGTGGAACTAAGGGCGGCGGTACAGCGGCTCCAAGCCAAGAATACCGCCCCGGGACCCGATGGCATCCCAGGCCGAGCGTGGGTCCTGGCCCTTCAGGCTCTCGGGCCCCGACTTCAAGGGCTCTTCAGCGCATGTTTCGAACGGGGCCAGTTCCCAAGAATATGGAAGACTGGGAAATTGGTACTTATTCGAAAGGGGGGGCGTCCGGCGGACTCGCCATCTGCCTACCGGCCCATTGTATTGCTCGACGAGGTGTGTAAGCTCTTCGAGCGCGTCATTGCGAACCGCCTTGTCGAGCATCTTTCCACAGTGGGTCCGGACTTAGATGATAAACAGTTCGGTTTCCGCCGGGGGCGCTCCACCGTGGACGCGGTCATGCGCGTTAGAGCTCTGGCGGAGGAAGCAGTATCCCGGGGTGAGGTGATGTTGGCAGTGTCTCTCGACATCGCCAACGCCTTTAACACCTTGCCCTGGAGTTGCATCAGGGAGGCACTTCTTTATCACAAAGTGCCACCGTACCTCCGCCGCGTTGTTGGGGCATACTTATCAGAGAGAGCTGTGATCTACCCGAGTCGGGCAGGACACGATCGGCGAGAAATGTCGTGCGGTGTTCCACAGGGTTCGGTATTAGGCCCACTCCTTTGGAACATCGGTTACGACTGGGTGCTGCGCGGTGTGTTCCTCAATGGTGTCGCCGTGACGTGCTATGCTGACGACACCCTCGTGACGGCAAGAGGCAAGACGCACCGCGAAGCAATCATCAAGGCCACGGCCGGGGTTGCCCATGTCGTTCTAAGGATCCGGCGGCTGGGTCTCGAGGTGGCTCTCCACAAATCCGAGGCCGTTTGTTTCCACGGGCCTCGGAATAAGCCACCTGCGGGATCTAGACTCACGGTAGGGGGCGTCAGCATCGGCATCGAACCCACGATGAAGTACCTGGGACTCGTACTCGATAGCCGATGGGACTTCGGGCCCCACTTCCGAAGTCTGACCCCCAAACTTATGGGGACGGCGGCTGCACTGTCGCGGCTTCTACCCAACTTAGGGGGTCCTGACTCCTCCTGCAGGAGACTCTACGTAGGGATTGTGCGGTCCATGGCCTTGTATGGTGCTCCAGTTTGGGCACCGACTCTGACGGACCGCAATGTTGCGTTCCTTCGACGCCCGCAACGGTCGATGGCCGTCAGGGTCATAAGAGGGTATCGCACAATCTCTTTTGAAGCGGCAAGTCTCTTAGCCGGCACTCCGCCATGGGACTTGGAAGCGAAAGCCCTTGCGTCCTCATACCAATGGCGCAAGGAGACGCTTGACCGTGGGCTGAGGCTTTTGCCCGGTGAACTCAAGGCCCAAAGGTGCCAGGTCCACCAGGTACTCATGGCCGAGTGGAAAGAACGACTTGGGCGACCGAGCGCGGGGCACGCCACAATTCTGGCGATAAGGCCCGTCATGGAGGAATGGCTAGAGAGGCGTTATGGCAGCCTCTCTTACCGGATGACGCAGGTGCTTACTGGGCACGGCTGCTTCGGGAAGTACCTGTGTCGCATAGGCCGGGAGCCAACGCCTGCGTGCCATCACTGCGGGGGCTGTCCCGAGGATACTGCACTCCACACCCTAGTGGAGTGTCCAGCGTGGGTCCAACAGCGCGATGACCTCGAGACAGCTATAGGCGTGGGAAGCCTCTCGCTAGAGACCATGGTGCTAGCTATGGTACAGAGCGAGAGCGCGTGGGACTCCGCCGCCTCGTTTTGCGAGGAGGTGATGTACGCCAAAGAGGCGGCGGAAAGGGAACGGGAGAGGACTAGCACTCTCCCGTCCCGCAGAGGACGCACCAGGCGCCGTAGGGCACCTAATGACCTACGGCCTCCATGAGCGCTGGCCTTAAGGCGTCGGGAAGGGTAACCCGGCGCCGAAACAGTACAAAATAGGCCCGAGACGGTGGACACGGCTCCTATACACGACTGCGAGACTACCTGCTTTGTGGACAGGTGGTCAAGTCTTTGTCGGTTCGATTCCGACATAACCACCTCGCTGAATGGTGAGGTGGTACCCGAGGGGGTTTCCACACGTTAAAAAAAAAAAAAAAAAAGAAAAAAAAAAAAAAAGGTGAAATGTGTAAAGTTAAATATTTTAAATCGAACATATTTTTTTTATTTTGGAATTGTTCACTCTGTTATTGAGAAAATCCATAAAACTAACATGCATAATTTTTGAACTTATTTTTTATGGATTTCCTCAAAATCAAGTACCTGAAACCGGCGGGCAATACAATATTTTAGTATAGTGTTACAGGAAAATGTGAACAATTATTTTAGGACTGTTACGGATAGCCGATGAATAATTTGAATGAATCCTAAAATACACACACACACACCTTTCTGTAACACTTTATAGAAACTATTAATAACAAAACAAATTAGAATATGAAAAAACAAAAGTCGACTTCGAGACCGATTTTATTCAGAGTTTTACTAATTTACTCAATTCTTTTACCAGCTTTAATCAGTTTGTAATAACCATGTAAGTGATTTCTGGAATTTGGGGATAAAGTCGTTATTTAAATACACTTTCGCAGTCTAAGTGCTGTATGTAATAATGTTGTAACTGGGTCGTAACATTTAGAATGCCATCGAATTGTGTTTATGACTGTAAAAACTAGAGTTTTCCATTAACGCTGTGTTGAGCGTGACGATGGTTGACTCGTGTGAAGAGCCAAGTAACTCTATTACAGAGAACGATGTACTTCCGTGAGAAACATGTAGAAATTATAAAAACTACGGTACCTTCCTGTGATGTTAGATAGTTGCATATATGATTGTACTGTTGCTGGTAAATTAGTACTAGAATTAGTACTACTTGTAAATGCTATATTCGCAATCAGTACTAATCAATGTCATATTAAGTGACCGGAACGACACTTAGAGGTTGAAGTTTTAGTGATTAACTTGTACTACTGACGCGAATCCGGTACTAATGCCAAATATAAATAAGAATAGGTACACAATGTGTATAAAGACGTGTGACACAATAAAAAATAACACCCCAAAGGTTTAGGTTCTTTCGGCTACTAAATCTGTAAAGCAAATTATTGTCACTTCTCCGCTGAACAGTTGAAACCACCAAAACGACGGGTCTTACGTACACTGGTATAAGTGTAAAATTGTAACTTTACAGGAGAGCGATTCAAAGATTCTAAAACTCGTAACTTTGTACTAAAAAAACAGAAATTTTTGATTTGTATCTTTGAAATTAATCGAAATTATAAAATAAATTTTACAGAGCATAAAATATAGATTAAGCTGCAGCTATTGATGCAAAAAAAAAAATTTCGTCATTTTGCTGGTTATACCAGTATACGTAGGCCCCTCGAAAAGATCCTAAATACAAGGTATGCTACTGTAAATGAGTACAGTCAAACTCGTTTCATTTTTAACCGACTTTAAACCAAGGAGGAGATTCTATGTTCGCCTGTATGTATTTATTTATACTAACTGATGAAACTATCAAGTTAACAGCGGTGTCAAACTGTCAAATCAGTTTAGAGTTTCTAAAAAGTTAATCAATGAAAAATTTACTCACAAGATTCGAAAGGCATTTGACATAAGATTTTGCAGTAAACTTTGATAGCCCTGTTAACTAATCCGATGATCAAATCAAATTGCCGAATTTTTGATTGATTTGATTTGACATACTACATACTTTGAGGTAATTTTTGCATTGATCAGCCTTTCAGAAACCGGGACGGGAATAAGGCGTGAGAATTGTATGTATGTATGTGTGTATATGAAAGGGCATTTTTCTCATGGATGATCCTCTCATCATGGAGCCGAGAAGCCGCATGAACACCTTAATGATCGGGCGAACTATTTGAATATTCTATCTAGATAATATATTACAATCCATAAACTTAATTTTACTTTTAATAACATTTTTTTATGTAAAAACATTGTTTTTACATTAAAAATGTTCGACTTTTAAATCCAGAAGAACCCAAACTTTTATTTATTACATAGATTTAAAATACCACGCTCGTGCGTGTATATATATTACATTTTTGTTTATTTTTATTTGTATAATTGTAATTGTTTGAAATTGTGTTTTTTAGTTTGACTCATATAACTACAATTTTTCATCATCATCATCATCGGCCTTTACGTCTATGGTAGGTACGGTGGTACAATTTATGGAGTAATTTTAGGGAGACAATAATTAGTAATACATAAAAAGGAGTAAAATTGGGAATTCCCGAAATATACACGTCACTACAACTGTATTTCTACTCCTTTTGGTTCCTGCAGGGTACCACCTTAGTGCCTTGCCTACGATACGTATATATGAAAATGCTCACGAGTGTACTGTTTCAATCATATTTTGGTTTAGACTTATGTTAGATGAGGTCTTGTTTTCTTAAAAAAAATTATTATACCCACGTATATTACTTGAATTATTATAATAAACAATTAATGACGATAGTGACACTACAAGAAGAAAATAAAGAGCATGTTTTAAATTCCGCTTATATCGCAATTGTATTGTTCTATAATATGCGTAATTCACACCTTATATATCTCTTGAATCTACATAGTAATGAGATCAGTAATAAAGGTAAATTTAACCGTTTATATTTCTCCGCGGGAACCTTTTAATTATACCCAGTGTAAAGTGTTCTCGTGTGAAGTACTCGCAGCGCTAGCCTCGACAACAGTATACAGTTTCAGCATGGGAACCAGCAGAAGTTCCACTTGATTGGGCCCACTATCGTCCATCCACAACTGTCATGTTACCGTTACTTGAAGAGATGATACTTGTGTCGATAAATACGCAATTACTAAAACGACATTGTTACAAACGGATATTTCGTCAAGCTTTTGAAGTGGAACGTGGATTTTAGGCCAGACATTGCTTGTTATTTTTGGCATTTGCAACGAAACAAAGGGCGTGATTTTCAAACGACAAGATGCGTGCTTAAGTATGCAATTAAAATTAGTGCTAGACACTCTGCGTGGAATGGAATGACAGAGATATTCACACATGGAATACAAAGGTTTTTTAGTATAATGACGTCATTGTCTATCAACGATCAATGGCTTTACTGATGCCAACCAGACCAAGATGTAATCCTTAGGCCATATGAGACCTATCAAGAAATTGGAGATATCTGTTTAAAAAAAAATATTATTGAATGACGCAATCAATAAACTCTAGAACAGGTGGTTCTAGAGTTTGAACATTGTTCTTACTTCAACACTCAGCAATGAAAAACTGGAGGATTGGCTCACGGAGAAATGCTAAGAGAAATGCTTTTATACTACTAAAGAGTTTTTGGAATGTAGTGACAGGTGACAGGTATTAATAAGAAAATTAAAATGTATTGACTACGTATAAATATAGATTATAGTTTTTTAATTTTGTAATATTAGTAGAAAGTGACATAAACTTTAATATAATTAACTAATCTATTATTCGCATGTCAACTTGACAAGATGAGTTAAGCTCTATTCATAAACTAAAATATATTGGCTCTATTATTCAGAATAATTGTAACAACTTATGTACCACATTTTACTACATATAAACAATTATCTTATCTTTAACTGAACTAAAAATTATAGAATTCTGCAATATTCTAAGTATTTGGCGTTAAAGATTTCAGTAACAGGAGTGTTTGCTTCATTTTTGTATAGGTACGTTTATTTAAATAGAGTTCTATTCATCTTACCGAAATATTATCAGGAAGAATTCTCGACGCCTTCTTACACCTGAAAAAGGCTTATGATAGAGTGAAGAGGAATGAACTGTGGTCGACACTAGCTAGGTATGGGTTGGATGAAGTCTTGATACGGGCTCTGAAGTCACTACAGTGTAGCGTCTCCTTGGTTGTTCAACTTATTTATGGATACTGATATGAAATGCTGTTTATCTAAGCTGAAAGAGCACGAGTGCAAAGTGTCAGGTTCCTCTCGTACGCCGACGATCAAGTCTTACTTGCATCTTCGCAAATTATTACGGATGCAAGCAAAGACGATAGAATAACAATCATGAATGTTGAACTTGAGTCGAAAAGTATGAAAGTAAATGCAAGCAAAACGAAGGTTATAGTGGTGTAGGTGTTTGAAAGGGATGAAAAGACGACTGCTTGTGAGGTTAATGCTGAATATGAAAGAGTGGAACAAGTGAATAAGTTCATTTATTTTGGAAGTATGTTAACAAGGCATGGAAGAAATGATAAAGACATTGAACGAAGAGCCAAAAAGGAAAACTTAGTTAAAGAGACTTCAGAAAATATTTCTTTTAAATTTTGAAAGTCAGAATGTGTCATTAAAAGCACGTCTGGCGGTTTACGAGGAAGTGTTGGCACCAACTGGGATGTATGGCAGCGAGATTTAGGTATGGCTGAAGAAACATGAAGGTGAAATAAATGGCGTGAAAACGCGTTCACTGAAAAGTATGTGTAATGTAAGATTGACTGATAGAGTGAGGAGTGATAAGGTAAGAAAACGGTGTGGGTTGAAAGAAGATGTAGTGACGAGAAGAAAAAGGAACGCAGCGATGGTTTGGGCATGTTGAAAGGATGAGTGAAGAGCGAATAGCTAAAGGAATACATAGGGCTTCTGTGAGTGCGCGAGTCGGTGCGGGTAGGCCTGGAAACACGTATACTGGCCAGACCAGTAGTATACTGAAGAATGGTCTAGTTAAAAGTACTCGTAATCCGCAAAAAGGCGCGAGCTGTATGTCAGGTTCGTGGCGTCTCTGTATACCATGAATATTATGTATGTAATGCATTTAACGAAAATTCTAAAATACATACACAGTAATAGTGTACATAGTAATACATACAAAATGGTTTTATGTTGCACTCTACATTACTATGTACACTAAAACTATGTATGTATACTTATACTTAAAATAAAATACAATAAGCTGAATTTTTGAGACGTTTTGTAATTTATTTATTTATTTTAGGGTCTTCAACAAGAAATACACATATCTTCCTTAAAAAACTAAATATACCATGGTGGTTTATGTGTTTTCTCAATTATAGAAAACCACAGCATGCAAAAGAAATACAAACATATAAAAAAATAGAAATATTAATAATAATTATAACCTTATAATCAACACAATCTTAATCAAAGTCTAACATAATATTTAAATAAAATTAAATTAAGTGAAAACAATAATTATTGTTACAAAAGAAAAAAATCATAACAAGGCACAATTAACAAAAACATATTTATAAAAACGATAACGCAAATAATAATCAAGAGCGTGTGTGAAAGGTCTGATAAATGACAAAAGGGCGCGAGCTGTAATCCTTGTTATTATTTTGCGTTACGCGTTATGAGTGTTATGAACTTATGACTGTAACAGTTGACCTAGAAGATTTTTTCTTTCTTCCAACAATGTATTCAAATCAATTATTTCATTTTGTAATATGTTTACCAGACAATTATTTTTAGGTGTATTCTTTTTCAAATTATTATTTAGGAGTTCTAAATACCTAAAGTATATTGTTTATAGGTCTTCGCTTTCTTTTTCCCTACATACAACACTCCTTTTTCCTTCCCTTTCAGATTAAATTTCGCGTTTACTGAAGTTGACAAGTCTTTTAAATTCTTCACGCGTTAATCCTTTCACAAGTAAAGCACTTGGACTGCCACACGGCTATTACGAAGTATTGCACTTAAAAGGTACGTATGACACCGCAACAATGGCTCACTTTCACTACAGCTTGGACTACGCACATCTAGGCCGGATGCAGTTTCTGGACCATAAAGGATATTGCCTACTCATTGTTCTCACACATGCTTTTGCCCTCGTGTTGAATCTACTTGGAATATTACGTAAAGCATCTCATTGTGACATTACCATGATGGATTTCCAGATATTAAGTACGTTTTTAAGGTTAAAGTACCGTATCGTTATGTAAGTAGCCCATTAAAGAAATGTCAGCTATAATTTTAATGTCAAAGAATAAATTATGAATATGTTTTATTACTATTTTGCTGGGATAAAAACTTACGCCGATATAATTCACTCTGTCAGGTTAACAAGCGAATTTCGTTGGTAGATACCTACTAACCTCTTTATACAAATTGAAAATTGAAATACTATAAAAATACTGTGTAGTTTTGGCGCAAACAATTTTCTAGCAGAAATGATTTCGTTTTTTTAGCAGACGAAAAAATGGTGAAGGTAGGGTCAAGATTCTCAAGTCAATCGTGCATTGTGTGCTTGCGTCGCCTCAACAATTATTTTGGTATTTTCATTAGTGCTCTTACGATTTGAATTAAAATTTTGTATATAAATAAGGTTTTACTTATTATCACAGATGTCTTTAAACATAAATAAAAAACCTAATATTAAAAGACCTAAAATTTGACTACTGACTTGATGTAAGAGATGTGGTACTTAACTAAGGGAAGTCTGTATTGCTTGGTGACTACTTACCATGCAATATGTGAAGCAATTACGTACCCGATATAGTGGCTTCTATTACCTCTGCGGCTTAAAATGACAACCAACGAATGGTACCACCTTTTTATTTTTTTCGTGTGGAAACCCCCACGGGTCATCACCTCACCATGGCTATTGGTGAGGTGGTATGTCGGAATCGAACCGACTAAAACCACACGGTGTTCCGTAACAAGTGAGTCTATCGCAAGGGATTTGGGTATACCCTAGGAAGGAAGTCCCCGAGAACCCTAGCAGACTTTGGCCGCCCTCAAATAGAAGGCAGCCACACCATTGGTAGCGGAGGGCCTTGCCTTCCTTCCAATTTAGAGAGGCGCACGCGGAACACGTCGCGCCACCATCTCAGGCCTGCTTCTGCTAGAGTAACGGGCAGCCTCACCCGTTACCCCCAGGCCAGCGCTCATGGAGGCCGGAGATCATTCTGCGCTCTCCGGCGCCTGGTGCCTCTTCTTCGGGACGGGAGAGTACTAGTCCTCTCCCGTTCCCTTTCCGCCGCCTCTTTAGTGGACATCACTTTCTCACAAAAAGAAGCGGCGGATTCCCAAGCACTCTCACTTTGGACCATGGACAGAACCATGGTCTCCAGCGAGAGGCTTCCCACACCGATAGCCGCTGCGAGGTCGTGGCGCTGTTGCATTCACGCTGAGCACTCCACAAGAGTGTGGAGTGCAGTATCCTCGCGACAGCCTCCGCAGTGATGGCACGCAGACGTTGGCTCCCGGCCTATGCGACACAGGTACTTTCCGAAACAGCCGTGGCCGGTCAGCACCTGCGTCAGCCGGTAGGAGAGGCTGCCGTGCTGCCTCTCCAGCCAGTCCTCCATGATGGGTCTTACCGCCACAATTGTGGCGTGCCCTAACGAATGGTACCACCTAATATTTGCTAATATTATACAAAAGAAGAGTTTATTTGTATAAAGGGGTTAGTCTCAGTCTAATTTGTAAAACCCTTTATTGTTATAAAGCCCCTTAATGTCCCATAAGCTGATATACTTATAACAATAGCAGCTAGTATTGTTATATATCGATTTAATATCCTAGATTTGACATACCTTTCTTGACAGAATATCAAATACCTTAGTAACAAAACTACCTTTGTGAAAGCTTTTTGTGTTTTTTTTAAGTTAAGCATAGACATAAATGTAAAATACTTAGCTCCTTACACATGTGAAGGTGTCGCAGCAGCATGTTACATCATGAAGGTAGCAAACAATATGGCGGAAGAAAATAATGTGTGTTTTCGAGCGAAGAATATCACCCAGCTTCCTAAACAATTAGCGACTTGTAAACCATACTTAGCTGGCTATAGATCACACTTATAAGCTATGCATAGTTCAAAGTAAGACAACCTCAACGCATAATCTACAGGCCTATACATATTTCAAGCTATTCAAAATGTATTGAAATAAAAAAAATGCCTACACGAAATGTCTTATACTAAATGCTACTATTCTTTAGACGAATTTCTAAATTATGCTTTATAACAATAAAAAAATAGTGTATTTCGTTTAATTATATTGTTAATTCATCTGATTACATGTGTGTTCATTCCTTAACTATGATATAGTTTTGTTTTCCTAATTCATCTTATAGTTGATATTTTTTTATTACACTGACATTGACACTAATTCTATATTAAATTGACATGTTTATTATTTTGAATTCGATATGATATTTTTGCCCACGTGATACCTACACGATTTTATATAGGCCAGCTCCTAACTTGCTTGACTGCAAAGACAAATAAACTTGTATTATTTTAAATTGATTTAACATTATATTATATTAAAAAGCTGTCTTTTGCTATGTAAATACTATGAGAAAACAGGTCCTAAGTACAGTCGTTAAATACTATCACGTTTGCTAATAACCACATGAGTGAGTCAGAAGTGTTTACCGTTGGTAGAATATTAAAATATTGAAGCGTTTATATGACTCATTCGTTTACATAAATAATCACAAACGGCCGTTGAAACTATGACTTTAGTGTGGTTACAAACGAGTGACCAAAGGCGCTTAGACTAAATTGAGAACAGTAAGTTGTTATTACAATTTAATTTCACTTTTATACTACTGAAATTAGTAGTATTTACTTTTGTTTGCATTTCGTTAGACTATTTACTTGTTTATTCATTCCATTGTTGTATGTAGCAAATGTTTTGCACTTCCATGACTCTTGTGCTGAGGTTACCTAATACTAAGAATTCACTCAGGATTTTGTTTAACTTTATGTGGGGCCTTCTCGGATGCCATGCTATTTACGCGTCAAGGATAAGACGAAGTGGTTTTCCAAACAGCAATTTTCTAACAGCATAGTTTATTTTATTGCAGGTTCCATTTACCATACCTCAGGTGGTTACCAAAATAGAGTTTCACACGGATAGGGAGGTAATTTTATAAAAATGTATTGGTTTTGTACACTTTTCGAGAAGAGGTTTCGCGTCTCCAAATCGACAGTCTGAACAAAAAGAAGCTACGACCTGCTAAAATTATGTTGTAAACCTAGTCGCCGCTTGACGGAGGTGACATAATAATATATTGTGTAGTTATTTTGTCGGGACAATTTAGGATCGGTTTGACTACAATACAGGTAACTTCAAATAAGAGAGAAGTGTATGAAGGACTGAACTGTTCAATACCCATTTTCCTGTTCAGTACCGTTTTTTTTAAAAAACGCCCACTTGTGCATGAACAGATTTCGAAAAGGCACAAGTGTACATCGAACACCTAAAATCTGTAATCCAAGCGCTACCTAGTAAAAACCTGGAGCAAGACAGAGAGGTTAGCGAATACCTAGATGTACCGCTGCTAATGTGCAAGTCCCGCACATTTAAACATTATAATGAATGATGCAGTTATGAGTTGGGAACTGATCATATTGGTGAAAATTTATGTCACCAAATATTTTAAGACCAAGACAAGGTTGCAAGGTTTTGGTAATAAATTGACATATAAACTTTTTATTTCCAATCATTTTTTTGCCCAAGACTATTCTTTAACAAAGATTCTGTTACTTTTTAAAACAATGACCATATCTGTGCTGGGTAGTAGAATAGAAGGAGACCTCCGTTGTCTTTCAACTTTATAAATTCGTTACGTTCATTACTGTTATCGGGCCCCAGTAATACTGATATACATGTTTAACATTTGATTGTTTTAATTAAATAATGAACAACGGATCCCGCCATATAAGTGAAGCCTATGAAGCAAACTCGGACATACTATTGAAATCACAAAACAACTTGGATACGCTGTGTCTATCTGGAATCTATGTTATCATAAGTATATTGAGGCTCTTGAGTGCATCCAAAAGAAATTTCTAAAATGTATGCATGCATTATAGATGCTTCTCATACATCTTAACATATGAACAGTTGTTAGACAGGTATGAACTTCTAAGTCTAGAAAAGACGCACCCAAATACAAGCAATGTTACTGTATTTATGTCACAACAGATACGTTTGTACTTTTGTTTATCAATAAGTTATGCTATAGAGTACCTTCTGCATGGGACTCATTGCCGTAAGCTATGTCAGTTGTTTGCGACTACCAGATGCCGCACTAATTCAGACAAAAGTTTGCCTTTGTAACATCTCGTACAGTCATATAGCCGATAACTATTATGCCAACGCGTCCAAGTATATTAAAAACAATACAAAACTTAATACCTAATAAGTGACCTGATCACTTTTATTACCCATTGCAACTGTTCATAGCTAAGTGTTAATGACTTCAAGTATATTTCAATTTTTCCTAGGAATTCAAAAACTTTATCTTTGTTTTTGAAATTAAGTGGTTTCTTAAAGTATAACTGATTCATATGCCCCGAATTCAAAACATCAAACAATTTTTTTAAATTTTCTAAACAGGTAACAGTGTTTGCAACATCTGCAAAATCAGGGTGATTCAATTGGGAAATTTTTTTAAAGTATTTGCAACACTGTTGCTCGTAAGCTGCGTTGCGAACCGGACTTTCATCTTCTGATTTTGAAAAATATGTGTTTGCTTCTCAATTTATTAGCTAAAAGATGTAAATGTTCCTTTTCTTGTAACTGATTAAGTGTAGCTAAATTCGTCCACTATAGAGCTTCCCTGGTTATCTGTAAATCATCCGCTGGCCTGAAATGAATTTCTGACAAGTTTCATCATGTGACAAGCATCTAAGAAAATATAGACAGTATTTTTTGTGATAGGATGTGAAAAATTTGTTACCAGTTGATCCAAATAAAATGAACACCCGAGTTTTTTGACATTGATATGTGGGCTGAACAACCATGAAATGTCATGGGAATTATTTAAATTCCTGTGGCATAATATGAAGTAGTTCTAAACACTGTAAAACGAAAATTAGCTTTTTGTTCACCAGTTAATACACCAACAAGAAAATAACCAACAAGGATTTTCCAGGAACCGTTAATAGACCGGTTATCAAGAATACAAGAGCTTCTTTAGCAATCGTCATAGTCGTATCCCTGATATCTAAACTAATATCCAGGAGGTAACCAAGCATGCGATGTCCGTCCCACTCTACATGCTGTCGAATCTTGTCTAAAACCAAGTTACAAATGAAACCACGATTAGGTATTTGGACTTTTGTTTTAATCGTAGTAAATGACTCCGTTGTAAATCCCGACTCTGCATTAATAGACTGGTACCCCTTTTTTAAAGTTCATATGTGAGGCAAGCATGTATTGAACTTTTGCCTTACAAACCCATACGTCTTTGGTGTATAAAAATGCAAAGTCTTTGCAAAGCTTCTCAAATTCGCAGAATCCTTCTGATTAAACCTGCCGATCAAATCTTGTGTGGTAACATTTATACTCTCCAAAACCCACGCCTGATAAAACACTTATCCTCTAAATGTTTTAATCAGGTCTTCCAGTCTTAAAATTGTTGTAACGCCTAGCTCTACATTGTAAACGATTTATTTTTAAACATTGATCTTCTTTTACTCAACTTCAGCACGTAATTTTTTTCCCTTGGTCACAGATAACATAATACTATACTAGTACAGATACCTCATCCCATACAACGAAACGCGACCCTCCTAACTCGGGCAATTCTGCGGGCTTTTATTTTTGCACCTACAAAGGCGCTAGATGCCTCTAGCAACGCGATAGATACCTAGAGCCACCTAGCGATGAAATGGATTTATTTACCTACTAATAAACGCGCAACCAATAGATGGCGCTAATTAGTATGTAATCAGCAGGTAGGAGTGTTCGTTATATGAGATAACCGATAAAATAACTTTTTACTTATAAATAATCAAACGGCCTTTTATTTATTACAACCGGTAAGCATTATTTAACGAATATATTTATTATTACATACGACCAGAACTACGCACGTGAAACATCTCGCGGATCGGCCATTCAAGGTCAGTTTCACTTCGATCATTGTTGTGTAATATTTGTATCCCATGCTAAATTATGCTCTAATACAACCTAATAACAACTTTATTCCCTTCAATGTACAAAAATATTAGTAAAAATAACACGTCCTTTTTTTTCTTACTATATAAATAAATACTATAGTAATTATAATTAAAAACATCAGAGTAAAGCTTTCTGATCGATACGGCTTCTAGATGTTTTTTTTAAATATCAAAGTTTTGTATTCCACTATAACGGCGTATTAACAGTAGATATAAAATTATTTTGTAGGATGTAGAGCTTATCTTGACTCAATTTAGGTTATGTATTTCGAGTGTATGAATAGTATAGACTATTATTATAATGATAGTTGGAATTACAACATTATACTACAGTTAAATAGTAGCAGCATATTAAGCATCACATGAATCTCGTCTTATACATTTGCAAACAAATGCAAATTTAAGTTATGTATAAATAATCATGCATGTATGTTTGTAAGTATGTATGTAATAGGTAATTACGTAAGAGTTTCAATTGTATGTATTAAGAATGTATAATATGCATATACATTTGTTTGGCACTCTGTGCGTCCAAGTGTGTGTTTAGTTAACTTGAGGTGTGATATGTAGATTTCTTTATTTTTTAATAATTATGACTCTTATTTGTATCTGGCATGAGTCGAAAACGCTCCGTGTACAAATGTTTTAGAAAGAGATGATATACATTTACATTAAGATAAACAAATGAAGCAAAGTACACCTGCCCTAAATAAAATTATAATATCATTACCTTAATGTTATTTTGTAGCAATCGATATATGAGTATAATGAAGGAAACGAAATATGATTATAAAAAAAAATATATATATTTTTCATACTTAGAAGTTTATGGGAATGTTTCACGATACGACGAGATAGGGAATCCGAAAACAGTCTGGTAAAAAAAATCTCTCATTTTTATTATTATTCATTACTACTAATATGATTTTTCTTCTTTTTCATTAATAAGAGAAATAAAAATAATTGTTTAAGGAAGCCGATTACGAAGTTAAGGGACATAGAAATGTTGATTTCTTTTAAAATTAATTGTTTGAAATTGACAAGCAGTAACTGCCGAAGAGTAGCAAGGCGCGGCTAAGAAATGAAGATTCATAGCCCATTTGAATGAGATTTGATAGTTCAATACCTGTTTAAATGCTGTGGGGTGCTGACCAAGAATGTTACCTTCGCCCTTTCTCTTACTGTAGGTGCCGTAAGATTTGGCTAGGGGCCAAAAAGCCAGAAGGTGTGCAGCAGCGTCTACCGCGAAACCACAAAACCCCAAACCCGAACACTGCGCCCACCTGCCAAGCGTGGCGAGTATTGGTAAAAAACCCGCAATGAAAGCAAACAGAATGATCAGGCCCCGAGTCTCAGGCAGCCCTGCTATTCCTGGCTATTGTAGTAGGGGTCACTATATCTGATCAAACGTCCGGCTAACAACCGCTTCGACGACAACTGGCCCTGGTAACACACAACATTCACACAGTGAGGATTGGCGAAAAGATTGATGATGATGAACCAGAAAATTGTAAAAAGCTTTTTGAAAGAGAGTTTCTTTGGAGTTTCTTGCCTGTTCTTCTCCATAGGATCTACGTATTGGAACAGACAACTATCTTTACGATTGAATTATTCTAACTCAAAATGTTGACAATCCAAAAATACTTATTGGTAATTACCAATGGGTATTTTTAAATTGAAATATTTACATGGTTTTTATTAATTTAAATCACATTTGTATTATGGAAATAATTTTATTTAAAATACCTACCTACTTAATGCTTTTAAAAATAAGAAACTTGATACTATCATAATCTATACGACCAAAGCCGCAGGCGCATAGCTAGTGGCTGGAACATTACGCATTATTAACAATATTTTAAGAAAGGAAATAAAACAAATAATTTATTATTAGAAAAAGGATCATGATTGCTTAGTCACTGCGGTAACACAGTATCGGGAACTCGCGAGTCCGACCGAGTCGTCGTCGCCGGGCGTAAATACCTAATATTGTAAAATGCAATTATGTGATATAGCTCTAAGGTATAATTACTTAACACAGGATATCACAGACATGATTTGTTTTAAGTATCTCTATATGTATGTCGTACTTATAACACTATAACATCAGTAATGACATTGTATCCGATTATACAATGCATCTAGTATACAAACTGCATACGTATGATTACCGAATTATACGAATTTTGTATCCAATTATACAATCTGGCAGCCCTGCAATCGAGTAAGGTCTGAGGTGAAAGATTCCTATTAGCAATGTGTATGTGTAAATAGATAGTACGTGTAAATGCTTAGTTCAATAAGTAGTTACTTTGCCAAATCATAATGTCTGTTACATAAATACCTAACCTGCCTACACAACAAAGTTGACACAAAGCATGCGTTCACTATTGATTGTGTCCTGACAATATGAAAAAAATATGTAAACACAATAAGAAAAATTTATTCTTAATTTTTATAGTATCTTTGAAATTCGAATTAAAATTTGTGTATTAATAATTCACCTACAATAGAAAATGCAAAAACATAACGCAACGATACAGTTTCAATAAAATTTGGCCAACTATCAATAGTCAGTACTACTAGTATAGTATTATGTTATCTGTGGTCAGTACCTACAAACAATAACAAAACCGTATATCAACCTCAGCGTAGTAGATTGTTGTACGTAATTGCCGCCAGAGGAACTACGACAATATTGAATTTTGTCAAAATAAGAAAATTGGATTTAAGAAGCTTTTATTCAATTTTCCCGTGTTTAGGGTATTTTATGAAATTAGAAAATATTTTAATCAGGACCTAATATTGATTTTCCATAAACTTCAATAACAAATCGATACCCGTAACGCCATCTATTGATATTTGTTTGAACCATTTTTTCGTTCTTAGAGATGGGACCCCATGCCTTGGTGTATCTGTTATTGGAGGTTCAAAAGCAGGCGCTCGTAATTGCTCATTATCTATTGACTAAAAACATTACTAGAAATGACTTTTATGGAGTGTAAATATAACTACAATATAAGAAATCAATTTGCTTTAGACTTACGATTGCTTGTAACAATGTACTTTTACGTGAACAACTGGGTGAACTGAGTGTTGACGGAGTTACTGGAGGCACCGCACCGATGTTCCCTCTTCATGATTTGTGAGCTGCAATGTAATAAATTAATTTATCGAGTGTTAAATACATAAGATCAGATACGACAGTAAAATTACGATTCCTACAAAAAAAAACAAATTTCACGTAATTTTTTTTGTTATAGGTGGCAAAGGAGCAGACGGGTCACCTGATAGTAAATGACTACCGCCGCCCATGGGCACCTGCAACTCAAGAGTCACAAGTGCGTTGCCGGCCTTGAAGGTAGGAGTAGGGGAAAGGTGGTAGAGGGGGAGAGGGGGAAGGAGGGGGTGCACGGAATGGTTAGGGCCTCCGCTAACCTCACTTAGTTGGCGAAATGCAATGCAAGCATTGCTTCACAGTCGGTTTTCTGTGAAGTTGTGGTATCGCTCCGGTCGAGCCGGCCCATACGTGCCGAAGTATGGCTCTCCCACGACTAAATTCTTCACGTAATTCTCGCATCCACCGTTTCAAAGTACTCCAACTTTTTTATTATATTGGTTAAAACAATATAAAGCTGAACTTACCACATTGAACAGTTTCCATGTGTTAAATGTAGGTACTGCAGTTTTTAAAAGAGTACGTCGGCTTGTTGATTTATTGAAATCATCCTCCGTAAAATGAATCGAACAAATTCGACTATAAGTTGTGGGGAACTAATTATTTTGCGTAATAAATTTATTTTTGTAATACAAAACTCTCAGATAGCATCCAACACAAGAGGAAATGTAGTAGTAAGGAGCAATAAAGTCGCAAATTATGCCAGTCGTACTATTTATTGGTAGGGTTATGTTTTAAAATGTACTTTTATTAAAAACATCAATAAAACTTAAAGATAATACTTACCGATGAAATGTTATCCCTTGATTAGTGTAACTAGACGTAGTAGAGGAATTACCGCAGTGGGCAATGCTGCAAAACACCATTTTTATTACCATTTTTATTATCACCACTTGCCGAGACAAAGTTTCACGAGTAACTGAGCGTAACATCGCGCGGTGGTGGCGTCTGAGTCTCAAGCGCGGCGACATGTTTACGGGTAGGTACATAGCACTTATTACGATTTCTGTGAAAGCCTTCCAAAAGTCTGTATACACGCTGTCAATTTGCTTGTGAGCGCCTAAGTCTTCAAACAGAACAGAAGGTCCTGTAAATTAATAAATTAGTAGTGGTAGGCCTGCGTTGAAGAAATCCATTTTGATGTAATTATCATGATACCCAAACGTCCGAAACGCAATAAGTAATAGGTACATAAGGATTTAAATAGTTTAAAAACGGAATATAATCGCAGCCGGTGCGATGGACCTAGTCTATCTATCAAAATCCTATTTGGCTTAACACCGACTTCAAACAGGGCAGTAGGTACCTACTGCCTTTATAATGTTACCTATTATAAGTATATTAAAGGTGTCGCATATATTGTAGTCTTTTCAATTAAGTTTGCAATCAATTATTTTTCACTTTTCAGTACCCTTTGTTTGTTTTTGAAGTCGGTTTAACTTTTTTTTCAAGTGTTTTGTTACTAACAGTTTACTTATCTATGGTTAGTAACAGATACATAACGTGACATTTATCTTGGAAGTACACTTAAGCTTGTCTGTATAGGCGTGTTAGAGTTAAATGAAAATTTGGGAATCCGAACACAATAGTATTGATTTGATATTTAAAAGTTACAGGTCTCAAATATTTATACACAGGGATACTTTACTATTTAAGTAGTGCCACCTATGTAGCGAGAAACGAACACTTAAGTCATGGTGAGTCCTCTATAAGTACAGCTTAGCGGGTGACATACAACCACGTAATATTACTAGTTCAAACTGCGTTGGTAGATGGCGTGGTTTTAATTGTGCCTACTTCACATAGAGGGCGCAGATCCACAATCCTTGTAATGTTAAAAGTGTTCTAAGCGAGCTTTTCTCTCCCACGCAAAGCTCTGGTAGCTACCTAATGCCTGGGATCGAGGATTATGTCATTTTGTGTACACCGCTGGATTTGTATATTGCATCAATTAAGATACTTGTATAAAACGGCAATGTAAGTGAATTTGCAAAAGTTGTCGCGGTCTGTTATAAACCGGTAGTGTCGTGGTGAGCTGGAGTTGTGAACGCGGGACCGGCAGCCAGTGGCCGGCGGCAGTAGATTCGTGCTCGCTAACAGTGGCAGGTGGCATGCTGTCCCATAGCGGCACCTAACTTGCGTTCGCGAGCTCATATCTTTTGTATATTATTCTTGTGCTCTCCGTTAGGAGTGTTGATTAACGGAAGAGTTAGACAAAAGTTTATGTTGTAACATTGTAAAATGTGAACTTTCTATAAGTGTCGTGAAGTGGTTGGAGAAATACCGGCTCCATGTTATGTCGTCAAGTACGATATAAGTGCAAAATTGTCTTGCTTTTTAACTGACGATGTACACAGTTACTGTATGTTATTATTCAACGTGAGTCGTCGCCTACAAAACTTTGGAGTTTAGCTCTAGTAAGTATACCTACTGATATTAATTAACTTTGTTTGATGTTGTTGCACGAGTTAGGTATGCAAATAATCTGTTTACTTACAACTAAAAGCCAGCACAGGTGTCAATGGTAGCGTAGGAACTTGATTCTTATTGCAATTATAATCAGTAATATGTGCTTTCAGTTCTTTAATTGTACGTTAGTTACCGGATTTAACGCGTTTAACGACAGCGCAACTTGTATAACAATGGTGATGTATGTGGACAATTGTCCAGCGGTAGTGTTTTCCATGAAGCCTGGCACCACAGCACGGCCACCGCGAGGCCACGGTTGAGTTGAATGGCCGCCGCGGCGACCGCGGTCGTCGGCGCCGTGCATCCATCGCTGGCCGCACTTACCTCACCTTGGCAATAATCTCATTTGGTTTCTTAGCGGAACTGATTATACAGTAGCCTCATGTACTTCGGGAGCTTATTTACGTCGAAGTTTTTAAGTTTCGAGTCAGAGATGATGGTACTTTAGAACTTCTTGCGCCCCAGTTCCATGACTTGACGTTTGAGGCTGTATTAAAGACACTTGTGCTAACGAGTTTTCTTTCAAAACCGATTTGTTTTTTAATTATTCTGAGGACCACATATTCAACAACATTCAAAGATGTACGTATGTATAGCTAGGCAGGGATCTACTTCAGTTATTGTCATTTTCTGATTACGCGGACACATTTTTTCCACCCTTAGGTTTTTATTTAATGTTGTTATCTTTTTTTGAGAAGGCCTCAAGAGACACTGCCATCTTTCTTTCTATCTGGGACTGTCAGTGATAAGGAGGTCGATCTCATTTATAGCTTCGGCTTGAAATCCTGTCTTTGTGTTCGAATCGTTATCCAAGTACTTAGGTACATATATTATATCCTATAGAACTGTTTTATATGCCCAAACGACAGTCTTTCAGAAAATAATCATGTTTGTTACAATGCTACGATTTCTTGTTTTACGTTTCTGTGTATTTATTCAGTGAAGTTATGGGCAAAAATACTAAAATTATCATTAAAAAGTACAACCAACTTCAATGTGCTATACTTTATATCTATTTAGCCTCATAGTTGGTATTTTTTTAAGAATCAAGTTTCTACACACTGGCAAAAATATCACCTAACACATGAAATGAGAAAGTATCGAATTGAGAACCTCCTTCTTTTAAGACGGCTTTAATGTTAAATGTAGCGATTCATTATGCTATTCAAATAGCGTTTTAAATTTATCATCTAGGTAATTATCCAAATGTTATTGTTTCCATACAAACTGACAGACGTTAAATACCCATGGATGTAATATAATACGCTCGTTGTCTACATGGCTCGCTAGTTCCTTGAATTTCATAACATGCAATGGTTACATGCTTGGTTCGATTTTGGGCAAATATTTATCAGGTTTTTCTGATTAAAAAAAACTGCAACGTGTTCAGTGGGCGACAATTTTCTTACCCACTAGTAACCAGACTGCTGATAAACATACTTATATATTTCTAAATACATACATATTATAGATAAATTACACCCAGGCACAGAACAAATGATCATGTTCATCACAAAATTATTTGTCCTGGGTGGGAACCGAACCCACGACCTCTGGCCCAGCAGTCAGGGTCACTAACCACTAGACCAACAAGCCAGTCGAAAATCTAAAAAATCTAAAACATGTAGTTAATATATCACATCTGTTTGATGGTGTTGCGACTGATTGTAGATTAGTTAACAATAAAAAAGAAAATACATACATACATATAGAAAGTAAATACAACAAATGCGTATTTTTCCGGTATTTCTATTACATAGATTTGTGTCATCCAGAAATGTCGAGAAGCTTGTCGTATAATTTATAGAAAGTCGGTAGTCGGGAGCGATACGGGCACCTTAAGAGAGGGTCAAGAGAGCTCTTGTCCTCGGCAGAGATTTGTAAATCGTGGTCCACTCAACCGACCACCCACTTCTAAACCATCGAAAATCTGCCCATCGACTTTTACTGCTTTGTCCTACCCTCGTTAAGATATTTCAAGAGTTCTATATTGTATACTTGAAAAGCAGATACTTGATATAATCAGTTTTTAATCAATAAATTCAATATGGTTAAGTATTGATCTACTTTATTATTTCATTTCACTCAAATATGCAAAATAAATATGTATTTTACGTGCGTAAAAAATTTCAATAATTTGTAATTTTCTTATATAACACATAATATCAAACAATTAGACTGACTTAAGTTTAAGTAAGCTCTAAAAAAGCTTTTGATTCGAGACTGCTTCTTTAACGAGTACCATAATACTAACCTTATAAGCATTTATATATAAATAAATCTTACTGCTATTATAAATGCGAAAGTTTGGATGGATGTATGTGTTTGTTACTCAAACACGACAGAACGGCTCAATGGACCTGGATGAAATTTGGCACAGTGATAGATAATAGTATGGATAGCACAGGCCACCTATCCCGAAAAAAGTACTGTTCCCGTGGGATAGACTTATACATACACATCAAAATTTCCACGCGATTGAAGTCGCAGGCAACAGCTAGTCAGACTAATTTATAAGCATTAATATTACATGATTATTGAGGTAACTTGTACTGTACTTTTTATAACCGTAAACTTTTGTTTTCCTCCCACAATTGCTTCAATAAAGATTAAATTTGAATTGATTTGTTCAATAAGGCCCTTCCTTTTTTTTTTAACAAAGTAGCGACATTTTGCTCTTCTTACCAAATTATAAGTAGTAAGAAGTCTGACACAACAGATTTTTACTCAAATGCCAGCCTTCCGACTGCTGGATCTGTCTAAGTACTTACCTCCATTGTACAAAAGACTGCAGTTAGACAGCATTAGTCTTGAAGTGATTTTTCGTGGTTAAGAAGCAAAACGTTCGCATTTTGTAATAAATTACAGCAAATGTCATTTTAAACGAAGTGGTTATTTTTAAGCTTCACATAAATAATAGACACTGAAAATACGTCACTTTTTAATCATCTTCTTTTAAATCCCGATATTTTATTTATATACTACTTTGCTTTATGCACATATACCTACCGTAATATGTCGTGTCACATGCAAATACGTACAAAGCTATGGCCTATAAATAAAATAATTTTACTGTAGTGCCTTTTGAGTTTACTGTAATGCAATACTACAACTTTGTAGAGATTATAGCTTCCAAGTAGCACATGCGAAACGGAACCGGTACCAATTCCTAAATATTGCGGTGCTGGTTCCAAATTGCAGAGATTTAAAAAAATAATATAAAATAAGGTTTGTATTATTATTTTTTTAACTATAGGTGATCAGAAAACAATTGGAGTAAGTAGGTAACTTTTAAAGTTTCGCGTTCCATGATATAATTATGTAGGTATTCATACGGGAATTAACGCGATCACGAAATATGCGCAGTCGGATAATCACCAAAATAAGGACACATTGGTTTGCTTACTAAATATCCCTATTTACTGTTAGTATAGTATGTGACAGTATATGGCGAAACTAAAATATTAGAAATATGAATGAAGAACCTCTCTACCTCACGATCTCGACGACGGAGACGGTGCACCACTGAGCCGGTCAACCTGTGACCGTGTGATGGCCAGTGCAACCTGGTCGAAACGTCAGGCAATTCAGAGGTATGTAATACTTTTTCGTGATTTCGTTGACGGACGTTGAGTTGGGTGACGTCATGGTGAGCTTTGATGTGGAATCACTTTACACCAATGTTCCAATAAAAGAGTGTTTGAACGTCGTAAAAGACCTGCTGAGAGACAACGAGTTGCCGTTCAATTATATTGATCTACTTGAACACTGTCTAGAGGGCAACTATTTCCTTTTCCAAGGTCAACATTACCTTCAGATTGATGGTGTCGCAATGGGTAGTCCTGTAGCCCCTGTACTTGCCAACATCTGGATGGAACATTTTGAAGAGAAGGCGCTGAGTCTCGGCCCGAAGACTGTTAGGCTTTGGAAGCGATTCGTAGATGACATCTTTAGTATCGTCAAAGGAAATAAACAGGAAGTAGATCAATATTTACAACATCTCAACTCTATTCACCCCAAGATAAGGTTCACATATGAAGTGGAGGTGGATAGGTCGTTGTCATTTTTAGATGTCAAAGTAACCACGAGATCAGATGGGTCCTTGTCGCACTGTGTGTACCGCAAGCCTACTCATACCGATAGATACCTACACGCCACGTCTCATCATCATCCCCGACACCTGCAATCTGTTATGACTTCACTAAAGAACAGAGCATACGATCTTTGTGACCCTGAACATTTGGAGCGAGAGCTGGATCATGTTCAGGAGGTACTCAAAAGTAACGGATATCAGGTGAATGGAACACGGAAGCGACCGACAATGAGACGCAAGCATCCGGAGGTGAACAGACAACCAGCCTACATGCCATATGTCAAAGGAGTAACGGATAAGATCGGCTCCGTGTTAAAGAAATACTCCCTTCCGACAGTGTACACACCAGGCATAAAAGTTCAAAACATCGTGGGCACACCAAAGGATGTCTTGCCTTTACAAACTCCAGGTGTCTACAAAATAAACTGCAGCTGCGGTAGTTCCTACATAGGCCAAACAAAGCGGACTATTGCTGAAAGGGTCAAAGAACACATCGCTGCTGTGAAGAACCGACAGATTAGCAAATCAGCGATTGCAGAACATGCACTCGAAGCGGGCACCAATCACTGGATTGAGTTTCACCGTACGCAAGTCCTCTCCACGGAACGTCACTTTTACTCAAGAGTTGTACGTCAAGCGATTGAAATTAAAAAACACAAAACTTTCAATCGGGAAGATGGTTTCAAATTATCAACAGCGTGGAATCCAGTGATAAAAAACATGCCACCTCGCTTTTATACGCAGTCGGGTAAACACCAGAATAGGGGCACATCGGTTTGCTTAGAGAATAGGGACACTGTTAGTATAGTATGTGACGGTACATGGCGAAATCAAAATATTAAAAATATCGAAAATGTGCGGGTGGATGAAGAACCTTCTACCTCACGATCTCGACGACGGAGGGCGTGCACCGCTGAGCCAGTCAGCTTGTGACCACGGCCAGTGCAACCTGGTCGAAACGTCAGGCAATTCAGAGGTATGTAATACCTTTTCGTGATCGCGTTAATTCCCGTATAAGTACATAATTATATGAATGGACTGATTTCTTGTAACCAAATTATTGGCCCATTTGGATGTGATAAAAAAACATAACTCACTTTCTACGGAGTCGTAAAATGTTTCTAAACCTTTCCTATGTTATGGTATATTAATGATAAGTCTTATAATTTGTAATTTCAATGTTCCTTGGATAAAACATTATTATTTCATATCAGCTCGTAACTTAGCATCATACAATGTAATTTTTTTTCCTACAGTAATTAAAGTCACTGTATTTCACGATAGTATTATGTATTTAAAATTAGTTTTTAAGTAAGTAGTATTTTGAGATTTTAATTAGAGAATTACTTAAAATCGGCATTATCACGTTATTTTTGGACTAATAGGTTTTTTTTTCATGCTCAATTAATTTTAATACATATATGTATCAATACTAATATAATAAAGCTGAAGAGTTTTTTGTTTGATTATTTGTTCCAGAGAGTATCCCCTTTAAACACGCATTAGTCTCTGGAACTATCGATTAAATTTCAATTATTTTTATATAGGAGAGAATAGTCATTGAGGAAGTTTATAGACTATATAACATCACGCTACGACTACTAGGAGCGGAGCAGTGGCCATAAACGCAGTCGAAACTGCGGGAACGACCAGTTTACTTTTAAAATTAAACTCTAATGTACAATCCTCTGTTATTTAATCTATAAGACGTCTATGTATTTGTGTTGTTCTTTTCATTTGTCCGAACTTTCTCAAGACATTTTATGAAGGTAAAGCCCAGGTAAATTAATTACACTACAAAAAGGTTCGGTAACAGTTGGCCACTTACGTAATATTTTCCTTCCCTTAGGTATACTTAGCAATTATATCAAACAAACATTCTTCCGCGACTTTGTCTGCGGGGATCTGAGTTCGCGAGTGCCTATGTTTTAATAATAATTTTTTTTTATGATATAGGGGGCAAACAAGCAGACGGATCACCATAATAGAGTCTATCTGTGTACCGAATCCGTTTGGTGGATAGAACGTGAGTAATGAACGGACATCTTCATAAACCTAAACATTAATTTCAAAATTGTAACGATAGTTCTAATGTTTCCTTTACACAAATTTTCATCCAATAGGAAATCAAATGATTCATCAGCGGATTTATCGCAAACCACATCAAAATTAGCGACAGGGTTCAGTGTAAGTGTTAAAAAAATTCAATTCACTTAAGTTAAATTGGAAAAGTAAAAAAGCTAGAAAAATGGGTACCGCATGAATTAAGTGAAGCACATCAACAAACACGCGTTGAGCACCGCAGCAAACAACCGTCACAATAACGAGGGAATTTGGAATCGTATTGTTACTTGTGATGAAAAATGGGTCCTGTACGATAATCAAAAACGCTGACCACTATATTTGAACTCAGGAGAATCGGCCAAATCTTGCCCCAGGCGAATGTTGACTCAAAATAAGGTACTGGTGAGCATCTCGTGGACCAGTGCTGGTGTTGTTCACTACAGCTTTCTAAAATGTGGTCAAAGAACTACGACAGAAATGTTTTATCAACAATAGCAAACATTGATGGAAAAGCTAGCCGTTAAACAACCGAGACTAGTCAATTGCTCTAGCCCACTGCTACTTCAGGACATCGCTAGACCATACTCTGTACAACAGCTGGTCGCAAAATTAGAGGAACTGCGATTGGAATGTCTCTGAGACCCACCATACTCCCCAAACCATGCTCAACAGATTAACATTTGTTCCGGAATTTGGAAAATTTCATGGAAAGAAGAAAATTCAATTCCGATGAGGCAGTCTAAACCGCCTCTAAAGATTTGATTGATTCTCGCTCCTACAATTTTTAAGCAAGAGAATTATTAAACTTCCTATAAAACGGCAAAAATGCAGAGAAGATTAATTAAATAACTTCAAAAAAAAATCGTTTTACTTTTTCCAATTTCATATGTAAAGACCTAATATTTATCTTTTCTTTATGTGGGCATCAAGAACGCGGCCCGCGGCAATCAACTCTAGCGATTCTAATTCTGCTGATGAGTACCACACGTCACCTGAACTTGACGTGTGGTACTCACCAGCAGAGAGGAAAACTTATTGTAGGAAGTGTTTTTGAACCGAATTTATCTCTAAGGTAGGTATTTCGCAGTTTAGACAGCTCCGTTTCGAACAATTCTGTTGTGACTTAGTTCCTTAAAATTTAACAAGACGTTATTAATTTCGATGCATAATCTTATTGACCAAAGAATAAGTATTAATTATTTGTTAATTATCAAAGTTACATATAGTCAACGTTAGAAAAACATGATGATTAAGTAGCTTCATCATAGAACATAACGGAATATTATGTTATTTTGTTAATTACATCCTAACTAATATACTAAAGGAAACTATCACATGTCCTTTCATTAATGATACCTAGCCATTTTGCCAAAAAAATACAACATTATTATTAATGAGAAACTTGAAACGAGTAGGTACATGATCAAGTTTATTAACTTCATTTAAACCAAATATCTACCAATTTCCGGTCGAGTATTGACATGTACACAAGTTAAAACTTGTTTGAATATTGAGATCAGCAGCTCTTTATCATTTTAAATAGAAGAGCCATGTAATCCATCTTCAATATCGTGAATACGAATAATACATTTGACTAATGTTTTAGTAACTCCTAAAGTAGTTTTAACTATTTCAACTATAGGAACTGCCCGAAACTCGGTACAGATATAATAGAAACGATAATACAATATGACGTGTTCTAATGTTAGAACCTATTTTTTAATGGATCCCCAAAAACTGTGTGATTGTGACCTACCTACCCACCAAGTTTGAACTTGTTAAATTCGGTTTAAGTTTGAACTTCTTAGATTGATCTCGATAATCAGCTGAATGAAGGGCGGTGATCAAGGTATTTTGTTCTATCTCGATATTATCACAGGGCTTCACAGTAACACAGAATTTCCTAGTTTAGACTTATTAGCTTGGTCTAAAAATAAAATATGTAAAAAAGAATTGGTACCTTAATGATACTTGGCGCAAGACTTACGCGTACGCGATGCTGAACCAAGCAAAAACTAAAGTACCTTCGATCGAATTAAGTAATCCTATTATCCCCATAGCTGAGAACGACAGTTTCTTGGCAACTGATACTGCTTACTGTAAGCTGTGTGTTTATTTTTTTAAAGAATATATTTTATTATCTGATTACCTTACTACTACTAACTTTATAATTATGTTGAAATGTCAGGCAATTCAAAGGTAAATATAATAACAATAACTGTTAAGTACGTGATCGCGTTAATTCCCGTTAACGTTATTATGTAGCACTCCCTGTTCCAGGATAGAGCGAAAACTTTCAACTTCAACAAGTTCCTGAATTTTCGTCAAAACAAAGCATTGTGATGACAATATAGTTAATCAGTGAGTTATTCGTTTTGAGCTAACTTCTAAAATAAAACTTTAATATTACAATGTTTTATTCAAACCCGGATCAGACTCAGAGTTCAGACCTTTATAAATGTGGTTAAGGAACAGCTTTAAATTGTAAATTATCGTTGGTGTACAGTATTTGTATAGGACGGTGCTTTTTAAAATATGCGCTAATATTAAAGCCGCTATACACGATTAAATGAAGTCAATAGCTTCGTATTCAGGTTTCCTATCGTACGTAGTACGAATATCGTAGTGCGTACAGATAGGTTCTATTTATTGTGATGGACATGTCGGAATCTGTATGCACGGTTGTATTATTCGCATGAACATTCGCGGGTATGCGGCAAGCGGCGCGGGCGCGGCGCGGGCCGCCCTTCTGCCCGCCTCTGCCAGAGGACAATAGAACCTTTGTTGCAACAATGCCCATTTCCGATTACCCACCAGATTGAATCGCGTCGGTCAAAGCGCTCCCATTCCAATATACACTGACAGAATTAATGTAATTTATATAGTATGTTGAACTTATGCATATTGTGCTCACAACCTACTATTTTTTCTGATAACAATGTTAAAAATGCTTTTGGTAAGGAATGCCTAATACAAAAAAAAAAACAGACGAGAACAGGAAAAGTTGAAGGAATAAAGTTGTATTATCTGTGTATTATCTGGTGATAGGGAAAGCAAAAACACTCTATTGGCCTTAGATGTCAATTAAAACGAATTAAACTGATAGTGAAACGTGCCATTTGTAAATATATGTGTACACGTAATATATTTATAGCATCGAATACTACTCCTACTAAGCTACAAAACAAATCGATTTTAACTTTACGAGTTATTTTATACTTGATATAAATGCGGTTTATTGACATACATAAATACCAGACCAAATGTTTGCGGTTTTAGCGAGTTCGTAAGTGCTTAGTAGTTTTAATGTTTTGTTGAAATGGTGCCCAGCAGTGAGTAAGCTTACTCCGTACTTTCGAACCCGTCACGAGCTGTTTGCGGTCAGAAAGTTCCAATAGGAATCGAACTAATAATACAGCTCCATCGCTACAGCACTCCTCTCCGGGGATTCTCAAAGTTTCGTTGTTATTTAATTTAACCTCTCGTTATGCGGGCGGATGAGTAACGCGCAGTCTGCGAAACGACGCCAGGCGTACTCATTGTTGCGGAAATTTAGACGAATTTGCGACGATCGCGTTTCATTAAGGGGCGTTTTAGTGCGAAAGGAGCACCGCTTTTAATTCACAAAGCGAGTGCGGCGCGAACGTAAAACAAAGTTTTAGAGGGGTTCTTCGTTAGTTGCTCACTCATACAAGGCGGAGAAGTAACAACTTCCTTCTTTACATAACTCCTATGTGTATGAACCTAACCTAACTTTAGCAGGATTTATCCCGACTGTACTTACTGTTACTTCATGTACTAACACCGCGACGGTTTATAAATATATATAGAAAAAATAATCTGTCCGAAACTTCTAACGCTTATTTAAGAAATCGCATCATAGTTCAAAGTACTACTTAATCGAGGGTCTCGAAATAATTAAAACAGCGGTAGGCCCCAGAAAAGAGGGGAAATACAGAGATAATGTCTAATAGGAAAGTACGGAATGAAACAGTATTATTCTTGATGGATAGAACAGGGGATGCAAAATTATGATAAAAGAGAATTTTTAGGGTTTCACAATCCTTCTTTTTTTTCCGACTTGAAACCGTACCTTACTCTTCTCTCTACGTTTTCACATCTTTAAAAACCTCAGTTGAAGCAGGCAGTAATATCTAAGCAGTATTATAGACGGAAACTTTAGATGCCGTGCTATTACTCTGACGAATTTTTCAAGACCAGCAAAAGTGCCATTTCGAGACAGGAAGGTGGTTGATTCAGGCAGAGGTCACTGCTAAATACCCTTTATTCGCCTCCGACATACGGCCATAGCGCTATCGCTAATGCTGGTCTATACCCGGTGAGATTTTCACACGTTAAAAAAGAAAAAAAAACGCTGCTATTTCTGACAAAAACTTTTGTAACTGGGTGTAAACTTCGCCGAGATCTTCAAAGGCTGAAAATAAACATGATCTATGCGTGCAGGAAACTTTAATGTACTCTCTCTTTATATACTTATTTATCAGTGACGTATAAAATTATGACATAATGGCGTGTAGGTGCTCTTAGAGCTCCAAAATGTTTATGCGTAATAAAGTTGGAAAGAAATGATGAGGTGATATGTAACATTATGTGCGCAGGTGAGGCTACAAGGGCTGGTCATATTATTCTTAGTACCGTCATTTTTCATATTTATTCTCACCTTTATACCTTTTTGCGCATATAAAAAATAATATTGTCCCTCTCATTTAAGGAGGACGCTCTTTACGGTGGACTTTTTACAGTATTGTCTAAGAAAATAGGCTGCAGGTACGCTAAAATATTAAAAGTCTACATAAAAAGGTTATTATTAATTTAAAATGCAAATGGCGTGCCAAAAAGATACATATATCGGTTTAAGAATCTTTACTTTCATAACTGCAAGTCTTTTTAATTAAAGCTTCCGTTTTTAGGTGACAAAAAACAACGATTCCGCAGCTTCCTCGTTCATACGGTTTCATCGTGAGAGGGAGTGGATTGAGGTGCACAGTTATGATAAGAACGTGTGAATTTTATACTCATTTCATGCAAATGTACAAACCAGATCACAATGCTAACAGAAAGAGATGCCTGTGTCTATAAGCTGCAATTTGGTGTGCAGTTTGTATATCTGCAGTTGCTTAAATATTCAATTGAAGGATAAAACAGAGGTGGCTCCAGCTTTCCTTAATAGATGAGCGTTGGTTTATCTCGGTAAAAAAAACAAGAAATTAAAAGAAAAGCTGAAGGTCATAAATTTAAAAGAATTTAATACCTAATGTTTACATTAGGTATTAAATTCTTATACATTTGTTACGTAACTGAGGTACCTATTTATATGTCATACCTATACACAAAAACTAAAAGACTAGTCGTAGGACAATAGACTTAGTAGGACAAAGTGTAGAAGTTATCTTTAAGAACATCAAATTGTTTGTCAAACTCGCAGGACGAAGGATTTCACAATCGGCAAGACTTATTGGACTTACTTATTAAAGAAAAAATATATTTGTATACATATTCCTAAACCATCGTTTAAAGTGTTTTAGGGTTCTTCAAAAGGAAAAATGAACCCTTGTACGATTACTTTGTCGTCCAGCTGTCTGTCTGTCAAAACCTTTTTCTCAGAAACGCCTTTCAGTATTGATTTGAAAGTAATCTTGAATATTCTTATGTCTGCGGTCCGCTGAACCTGTAAAAATATCAAGTTTGTAACGCAATCAAAAGATATGGCTGTACTCTCCATTGACCTAGAATCATGAAATTTGGCGAAAAGCAAGATCTCACAGCATAAGTGGAGTATAGCGATGTATGGGATAATTTTAGAACGGCAAATGTAAGTTTGTCACTAAGAAAAAACGTACAAAAATCTTCGATAATCGTATCGTGATCGTATGAGGTCATACGTTTATCTTCTGGTCATTTTAAAGTAGGTGTGCTAGAATCTTTTGATATTGCAGCATACCATTTGGCTACAATGTAAAGATCTAGTCAAGGTGAACATAACAAGAATTATTGTATACGTATGTATATTTATTACTCGTTTCATTTGTCAAATTATGTACCTATTTTGAAAGTTCAAGTATCTATTCGCAGGAAAAAATAGAAATTGTATTATAAATTGGTACCATAATAACATTAAGGCATTGACCTCTACATAGTAATTACGGAAACGAAATGAAACCACAGTATCGCGCTTCGGCTTAAGTCGAAAATAATAATGACAGTATAATTAGTGTGCTCTATAATAAACAATGCAACGAACTAGTATTAATTCCCAGGCGAGTCGAAAAATGTTAAACTGAGGGCGGGGCCGGGCAAACGGAGGTGAGCCTTCATATGGGATGCGTTACTCCGCCGCTATACTGATTATTGCCGAGACGGACCGCCGCAGGCTACCTGCCTTAATTTGAGACTCGAGAAATTATTCATAATAACGAATGTACCTACTAATTTTCTGGAACAAAAAAATATTTCGTTGAAATACTTGGGAGTACTTGGAACGTATTACCTTATGACTCACACGAATAATTTGAAGCATTATCTGAACCTCTTGAGGTTCCCATGATTATTTCGTATTGCGAGAATGTTTTAAACATTATATTGGGCAGCTTTACTCGAGTGTAGTCCTCATGCATAGCAAGGTTTGTGTATGTGACGCGTTATTCCGCTACACTATTTTTGGCTTATTTCCAGCAAACTACTCGGATCCAAGTCATCTGTTAAGTTTATTTCAAGGATTTAGTGCCTAGTTCAGAACTGGCTATTGAATGCCGTTGAGTGGGTGCATAATAGACTTGTGTAATTCTAACAGCAGACCGCTTAAAAAAAAGCCAACCTAAATATTTGATCCCAATTTCCGCAGTGCTCATGAGATTGTTAGATAGATATTTAAGTTATAAGAAAATATCTTATGTAATATGTGTTGTACAATATTCAGTTCTTTAAAAGGCCACTTACGAAATAAGAAATTATCCCATAAATGATAATGTAACCCTGCTGTTGTGTGAGAGAGAAAATAATACTTAGGTCCTTCGTCAGTATTATTTTCTTTTGTATTTGTTCGGCTCTAAGCAAAGTGAATGAAATAAGATACAAAAAATTGTAAAGATACAGAATAAAATTGTGGGGTTAATAGACCCTGGGTTAATTTTATTACTGTCAGATAAACTCACAGTTTTAGAAGTTATATAGCTACTAACCCCGAGTTAGTAAACTCTGAGTTATTTAATTCTATCTTCTCAAATTAAAAATCACCTCTATAGGTACTGGGTACTAAAATCGTATAGTTATCTATGAAACTGTGAACGAAACAATTAAAACAGAAAGACAGAAAAGGTTTTACCGAAACAAGTTATTTTGCATTACTAAAAAATTTGTACCAAGAAATCTCTGTGGTTATCATGCTCGAATAAAATGCAGTCACGTGTATTTGAGTGGCTTTTCGTATGACTACCTACATAATCTCGTTGGATATGCGTTATTTCAAGGAAATATTCCCGATAAATCAGGTTATCGAGGCCATATCCTTCGCACGTTGAACATCTTAAGTGTGGAAACGAGAAAAGTGCGGATAGTGTTGTATAAACTTTACGAGGTCCGTCGGTGCAGATAGAGGCTTTGATCAATTTACCCCCTAATGTTACACGTGCCTGAAGAGTGCAGCACATACATGCCAACAATGTGTGCAAGTTATTACCGTATAAAGTTTTAGCCTTGGGTCATTTCATTTAATAGCAACGCGGAAGACGGAGCCTGTAAAATTTCCATTAAAAAAAATAATTATTCAGAAATAATTACCATTCACTTTCAAGTAATAAATATCTGATTTTAGTTTCATTGGAAATATTTTTAATATGGATAGTAACTAACACCCTTCTACAGGTTTGTATTATATATGAGTGTAATTTTGAGAGGCCCTATTCAATATCTGGGCACTCAATAAACGCATTCCATTGAAATTCATAAAACGTAGTTTTGGTAGCTTGGTAGCTCATTTAGTAGCAGTTGGTACAAAGTCACTCATTCATGCATTGAATCCGGACGAAATATTCACGTTCCGTTAGTCAAACGAACGAATACATACCTGTTTAGTACGTTACTGATACATCTTTTGTTTTGGGTACCTATTTTACATGCAGTGCATTTGCTGTGACCTCTGTTTTCATTTTGTTCTTTTAATTTAAAATCAGAACGTAGTAGTTTACTTGTTTTAATTAGAGTTCAAATGTTACTAACTTTAAATTCTAATCTACAGTGACGTTTGAAATTTGAATAGGGAATTACTTTTTAACATAACATGAAAATATACATATACCTAATTCCATATGGTTTAACAAACATACGGTATTGTGAAACTTGTTTTTTTGGAGTTTACTCCTTAAGAATCGATTTTCATATAAGGCGCCCGGTATGAAAAAAATATGAAGAGTAAAATTTAGTGATCGGAAGGCAGCGTAACGCTTTAACGCTTTGTTGTGCTTTATTGAAGTTTACTCCTTATCCTCGACGCATGTAAGTAGATATGTGTATAGTGTATATACCTTTATGTTTTATATATATATAGAATATATACTGTACAGCGTGTACAAATGATGAGATACTCCAGGCGTGCGTCGGAGCTGACACATCTTTTTTTTTCAATCGCTTAATATTTATGACTTAAACGAATTATGAACTTCAAATCAGCTGTACAATTTTCTTACTTATGTTTAAAAAATATATAATTTCTATAGCCACTGACTACTCACATATCACCGGCGCGGCCGAAGCATTCACTGGGGCTATTATTGTTCGAGATTGTCCAGTTCTCCTTACAATGAAAATTCATAGATGCACGTCAATACATGACAATATAGTCTGACATTAATTCAAAGTAAATCTAAATCGAACACTATATCATCATCATTCTTCATTGCTCGTAATGTGTTTTCGATGTTTTCATTACATTACGTGTCTAAATGTGTGGTTAAGTTTTAACAGACGGGTAATGGTGTGCTACTCGCTCTTTTTAACCGACGAAAAAAAAAGGAGGTTCTCAATTCGACCGTATATATATATTTTTTTTTATGTTTGTGCAGCCCTCGGCGTCGGCGCCAAATAATAAAATGATTAATTATACCTACGTAGAGTTTGTTGTTTGGCCGACTCAAAATAAGTTTATAAAATTTTTATAGTTTTATCTAAATAAGCTCGAGACTTAAAAGGTTTATTTATTTTTTTGCTTTTTAGTTTTTTTCGTCGCTTTAATTTTTTGTTAAAAAGATTTTTATGCATATTAGATTTTTTCCTGTTCCTATGGACATATGTTAGATATTGTCGCCACATCAAAAACTCTTATTTATTTTATTAAAAATAGGGGCAAACTATAATAGATGATAAAACTAAAACAGTTCACAATTTAAAAAAAAATCTCTTTGGTTGTACTGTTTGTATCTGGCTGGTTTTAATAGCAATAAAAATAGGACATTAGGAAAAAGAAAAATAAAAACTAAAAAACATTTTCCCGCTATTTTTCAATTGTTTTTCTGTCCGCCAAAATAAGTGAATCTTACGAAGGAATTCGATACTTTCTGAAGTTTTATTATAAATAAATTATTTTAATAAAAACATTTAAACCGACTTCAAAACTACAAATAGGCACTCAAAAGCGGAAAATAAATTAATATAATTATTATAAGTCGGTGCCAGCCAAGCCAAGTAGGTAGTAGATAGATACTACCTACAAGTATCTACCTACTTACTGCATACATACATTCTATCCTCTTTATTATGAAGGACGGTATGAATTTATACCTATATAAAATACGAACAAACTTTTCCCCCGACTATTATATTATGTGTGTACATAAGAAGAATGCTTCCTTCTTGATATGAATGTGACAGAGTTGTAAATTCATTTATTATAGCACCATAAATGGATAATTTCAAAAATAGTGACTAATTTCGCATATATGTACTTATATTATTTATTTTTTTAAGTTTAGTTGTCTATTTTTTTAGCTTAATAAGTTTACTGTGAACTGGTTTTATCTACTAATGCATGCTTGTAATCTCTGTTCAGCAAAGAAAATTTAAAGAATGTTATGCGTACCCAATTATCTGTGTAATTACTGTTATTTTAGAAATAAGGAAGCTATGTACAAAATCTGTGTAGGTAGTTATCCTGTTGGTGTGCTTATTAAATAAAAATAAATGTTTTTTTATGTCGACAGTTTCAGAAAAAGCCACACATAATCAACCATCAACATCTTTGGTATTAAATGCCTATAGTTTCATTCATGTCAGCCGTCTCTCTTGCGCAATATTAGCTTTATCGGTAAATTTTGAAGTTCAATTTATCGCTTTAAAAAAAGGTTTCTTTATTAAAGATACGAATATTCCTATATCGTGGGAGAGCCATGTTTCGGCACGTATGGGCTGGCTCGACTGGAGTAATACCACGGCTTCACAGAAAACCGGCAGTGAAGCAATGCTTGGATTACTTTTCGCTGAGTGAGTGAGGTTACCGGAGGCTTTTACCCTTTCCCTGCCATTTCCACCCTTCCCTCCCCACTACCCCTCTTCCACCCTTCCCCCCTTCCCTCCACCCATCCCCCCTTCCACCCTTTCCTCCACCCATCCCCCCTTCCACCCTTCCCCTACTCCCACATTAAAGGCCGGCAACGTACTTGTGATTCTTGAGTTGCAGGTGCCCATGGGCGGCGGTAGTTATTTACCACCAGGGTGACCCGTCTGCTCCTTTGCCCCTATACCATAAAAAAAAAAAAATATATATAATATATATATATATTTAGGTTCTACTATACGACCCTAAAATACGATTACACCTTCCTGTAACATTCCGTATATTTGCCTAGTTTTTTGATGCAATCGATAGAAATGAAGGTTTATCATAATTATCATTTTAATCAAGAGCTTATGCAAATGTATTAAACGTCAAATATTATTGTATTGCCAATCGAATGGAATGCTGCGCAATTGCACTTATGGCACGCTTAATTATAGCAATTTCTTTAAACAGACCATCAAAAATAAGTAAGAATTCTACACAATTTCTTTGACATATTCGTGCTTAAAGGTAGAATGCATATCATACTGTGTGGTGATTTTAATATTTACATACGGCTTTAAAAAAAAAAATTGATGTACAAACTCAATCTGTAATTTGTTAAAAACTGTAATCTAAACCTCGTTTATGTTGTAATAATTTTATTGATAAATTAATTGAAGCTATAATTGTATTACAGTAGCATACGCGAAGTCTAACTGAAGTCCCAGATTAAGAAATATTGTGAAAGACATGTACTCTATCCCACAGGTTAATAGAAAATGAGACTACTCGTAAATAAACTTGAAATTCAATGTAAAAAACCAATTTAGTTTTTTACATTTTTTTCTAATGATATACGTAAACGAATAGACTTAGACATAGGAACTCCGGTCCTTCATCATTTCATAAAGGTCGTCTATGTATATTAATTAGAAGGTACATACGTCTATCTAGAGAGATTTAAGTTTAGGTACATGTGTAAGTCTCAACATAAGAAGGGTCGTAAGCAAGATCTTACCAACGACAAGCCTTCCTTATCCTTGTTTTTCAAAAGTATAGAAACATTAATTATCTTAATTTTGTAACTAGTTTTAGATCACACTAAAACATTTTAGTTTTAGATAGAAGATACTATTTTAGACGACTTTGAAATTAAATTGATAAATTAAAATAGTGAAATGTTAAAGATACAAACGTAAAGGTTTTGAATTTCATTAAAGAATAAAAGAAAGAATAAAAGAATTTCTGGGTGAGCGACTAGATAGAAAATTAGACTTGACTTTAATTATCTGACTGTTTTATTTGACTAATGTTATGTTTTGTTTATTGTATTTTAATTTAATTGTATTTCAATTGGACATTTGTAATAATTTAATAAAGTTTTCTATTGTAATATTGTATATCCAATATTTAAGACTAAAATATTTGTACGCTGGAAACAGCAGAATATTTATAAACTTTTTTTTTTGGGCTAGGGTCAAACGAACATACCTGATGGTAAGTGACTACCGCAGCCCATGGGCACCTGCAACTCAAGAGTCACAAGTGCATTGCCGGCTTTTAAGCTAGGAGTAGGGGAAGAGTGGGTAAGAGGGCGAGAGGGAAGGGTTAGGGCCTCCGATAACCTCGCTCACTCGGCGAAATACAACATAAGCATTGCTTCACTGCCGGTTTTCTTCGAGGCCGTGGTATCACTCCGGTCGAGCCGGTCTTATCAATTTTGTATCAACTTTTACACAATATTCTGACAAAACCGAATTCAAAAGTATAAAATAGTTCCACTATCCACTTCCTGGCTTCATCATCGACCACCGTCACCACTCTTTTGGAGTCATCAAAACAAATCATGTCAGCCCATACTCAAGGGGTTTACTTGCAGGTACTGAAGAGTTCCATTATGCAACTCTGGCTATATATTTCTAAATATATACATGTTATAGATAAATTACAGCCAGACACAGAACAAATGATCGTGCTCATCACACTATTATTTGTCCTGGCTGGGAATCGAACCCACGACCTCTGGCTCAGCAGCCAGGATTACAGAAGGAACTATAAAGAGGTAGAGCTGAACCTGCGTTAAGAATTCGGAACCAAAGAATTTGTATTAAGTAGTATTATTAATCACAGATATTTGTAACCTCTAGTTCGCAGAGAAGATTTTAGATGCTCGTAAGCTGAAACTCAAAGACTAAAAGGTATTGCATAATAGATAAGATGGAACCCTTTTTTTGCTTTCTTTCTTTCTGCACTTATAGAGGAGATTCAATAATGGCAGGGTAGTGTCTCTTCCTACAAGTTTTTGTACTTATCGTAAATATTCCTAGCTGATCTAGACAGAACACAGTTTTGAGGTTATATATACAACCAGTTTTGAGGTTATATGTAACCAATCTACAGGTTAGAATATCTACAAATATAAAACACAAGGCAGTCCTCCGGTTAATATTTCTACATTGTAAATGATAAAAAATGTAGAAAATTTACTCTGAGATACCACTGATTTGTTCATCGTCTTTGTACCTACATGTATACAGCTATCCTTTATACCTTCTCTACAACATGTTCACGTGTGGAATTGATAAGTAGTATTTACACTATTATAAAACAGTTTAGATTTGTGCGCGGGCCAGGCGGGCTGATGGCTCCGGTAGGCGTCACAAGACTCACGCGTCGCCATCAGTATGCGCGCAATGAGTGCGTGTCGGCATGCGACACCGTCCGCTCCGAGCGCCTTCTTCTATGTTTACATCACCAATAACCAACAATTTGATAGAAACGAATTCCGGAATATAATAGTCGTTATCCGTTTTACACAACAATCTACTAGTGTTATAACGCTGAAGAGTTTGTTTCTTCGGTTGATCGCGCTAATCTCAGGAACTACTGGTTGGAATTGAAAAATTCTTTTAGTGTTGGATAGCCCATTTACTGAGAAAGGCTATAGGCTAACATCACGCTACAACCAATAGGAGCGGAGCACCAATGAAAAGTGTTGTAAAAACGGGGAAAATTTACAAACGCAGATGAAGTTGCGCGGGTCAGCTAGTTATTTATAAATAAGAATAGTCTGTATTTTAAATTATGATATGTGTAATAACAAAGCTACTTGGAGTTCAAAAGGATTTAAGTACAAGCATTGCATAAACCAGCGGTACCACTAACGACTACATAATTGCCTCGTCTGACGTTTGTCCTCTCCGTAAAATTAAATACTTACAAAAAAAATTGCCCTTTGATGTCTTTTCAATTATATTTATTTCCGTAATCACAGAAATTACAGAAATGAAATCGTTCTTAAAAATAGACAACGTAACACCGGGAAAATTTCTTTGAATAAATAAATTCTCTCTTCCTTTGTCTCATAAATCCTTTGTCATTGCCTTATAAATTCCGTTTCTTATAAATCGCTTGTTATGCGCAACAACAAGGCATAATTCTAAACAGACTTGTTACATCGTGAATGGTGAAAAAAATTGTTTAATTTTGTCAAGAACTGTTAAATCTCGTTACATCGAAACACATGGGAAATACTCTACGTGAGAACACGGTTCGTAATTGTGGAGATATTATCACGCACTGGAGAGTATATAGGCGTCACATCATGTATACTTCGTCGATGTGAGCGGCATGTTCATATTGTCAATGGTATCGTGTGCAACTTCTCAAGAAAACAAAAGAAAATCGCAAATATCGAGTGCAACTGCGATAAAGTGGGGTGCACACTGCACGGTATAGACGCACGGTGCGCGTAGCCACGATGTCAATCGCGACTCCTCTTTTTACTTCCTGCTCCGTCAGACAATGGCGGGAAAATGTTTTCTACGTGTGGGGACGAGCGGGGTGTGGGGTCAATAGCGGGAGCACTAATCTCTGTCGGGATCGTTTGGATTAATGGCTCGTACTGCCGTGTCTGTTGTTTGTTTTCTCAATTCTTAGTTTGTCTTCTTTTAGTTTATAGAAGTTTCTTATTACAGAACATTAGTTTTACTTTTATACGAAGAGTTAATAAATACTACATTTCTTTTATACTTGATCACTAAAATAACTCGTGGTATATTATATCCCCAACAAACACTCAATGAAAATAGGTAACAGATGCTAATAGATATGACAACTGAAAAAAAAATCTTGAAAAGTGTGGCCGGTCTAGTCTCTTTCTATGGTTAGGTTATTTAACATACTACTGAAAGGTTTGTTTATGCTTAGATCGGTAAACATAGAGCAGGCAACAGGGCAACACATTAACATAAATGAGAAATTTAACGATTACCCACTTCCAAAAATTTCATAGATTTATACAGAATAAAAGTTCCATAGTAAATCTAATGAATTTTTAATTTAAATGAAGTTGTTGAGACGGTTATTCAAATTGCGAAGTACATAGGAAGTGTATTGCGACATTGAAAAACAATGAAAATGAAAAGCCATTGAGCGTCCGCGGGCGCTCTTGACCGACTTGGAATGAACGCAACGCCAACCAACCATTTATCCAAAGTTAAACTGAATTTTGTATCGTACAAGTGGAAGTAAAAATACGACCCCGTTTATTATATGTAGGTAATTGTTTACAAAGCACTGGTTTATTTTGTACTGGAGAGTACCAAATATTGTTTTTATTATTTATTGGTTTGTATTTTATATGATATGTGGATTTATTGAAAAATAATTTGTTATGTTGATGAAGTAAAATTTATAAGGTTAGGAATAGAGTAAACCTGAAACCAAAAAAAAAAGGTGTGTGTCAGTTCCGACGCACGACTGGAGTTTACAATTTCCTGGAGTCTCTCTCTCTCTCTCTCTCTCTCTCTCTCTCTCTCTCTTAGTTAAATACACATATTACATGCGTCTTTCTTTAAGGAGTAAACTCCAATAAAGCAAAAAAAGCACAACAAAGCGTTAAAGCGTTACGCTGCCCTACGATCACTAAATTTTACTCTTCATATTTTTTTCATACCGGGCGCCTTTTATAAAAATCGATTCTTAAGGAGTAAACTCCAATAAACTCATATAAACTAGGTACATTTCAGTTTCGACAGTTACCTAACAGACTTGGGTATAAACGCTTTACAGTACATGGTAGAACATTGAATGTTTTCTTTTTATGTAGGTACGTAAATATCCAGCCGAATCAAAACCCGCCCATTAGGGAGGGCGCTGGTACTAATTAAAATAAAATTGTTAAAACACGGAGCCGGTGCTCTCACCCCATGCCAGACTAACTTTTAACGAGGATATATTTGGTTTCGACCAACCCTTTGGTGATTTTACTATCGAGTCTGACTGCAAATAACTCCTTAATTGACTTCAAACAACTTCTGGCTTTGTGGACCATGGTTGCTACCCTGTATTGAAATTCACTGTCCACCTACCTGAATATCGTTGGATGCCTTGTCCAAGTAAAATTAATTAGTTGTACCTAATATAACAAATTAGAAACGTGCTTACGGTTTTACTTATTGGATGTATTTTCTACTGGAAAATTATTGTTAAGGGTTACAAATCGGTCACTCGGTACTGTAAGATGTGTTTGTTCTTCTTTTGAATAAATGAAAGTGTTGTTCCCGTTATAAATTGAAGACTTAAATTAATTAATTGCTCTCATTTTTGTGTAAACCTACTTATTTTTCGCTATCATAAAATTGGATTGAAATACAATTTAAAATAGAGTGGTATGTCTTTATTGCTGTATATAAGGCAAGTGAAAGTTAGCAAGACTTTTAGGATCAACTTTGAAAAAGACACAAATCGAAGTTAATATCCTGAAAAAAAATCTCAACACCAACGAATTGCCAGGAAAGGTTTATTGACGGTAGAGAAGGCTCGTGACGTAAAGTTTTAAGGATAGAAGCAAATACAGGACTGTTGTTTCTACATACCCGAATGAGAGAAACAGAACAGAAATAAGAACAAATTCAACAAACTTACGTTAAATGCAAATAGACAGCAGTTTATACAATTCTCGTACTTGTTAATTACAAACAGTGTCGTTTCGGTGTGTAAATTGTCAAGTACAGTTGATTTTCTTACAAAGTGATGTTATTTGTTACAGGTGTAGTGGGTGGTGGCGGGCTGCGGCGGCGGCGGCATGATGGACTGTCTGTGCCCCGCGCCGCGAACGCTGGCGTGCCGCGTCGTGTTGCTCGACGAACGGGAACTACTGCACGAGATACAGGTACAAACCACATTCATCAACTAGGAGGACTTCCCTCAAGAAATATATATTTGGTTGCATAGAGGACAATGGTGTGATTTAACTTTCAACCTTTGTGCTGGCTGCTTAGGTACTTAGTTTATTCCATCTTGTTTTAATCTTTAAAAACAGACGATGATTTTAAAGGACCTGTTCTAGAGCCGACTGTATTCGGCCTAATGGCTTCGGATTAACCTGTTTTGATCATAACCTTTGTTACTAGTAAACACAGGTTTAGATACACAAAATAAGTAATCGCTTTTATTAGTAAATAGTGTAATTTTTTCAAGTTATTTTGCAATATAAATTAGATATGCATAGCAGAAAGCCTACGTATGCATAAACTATATTTAGACATAAATAATAATAACGGCTATGTTATGTACACAGGCTAGTCCGGTACGTGTAATTAAACCCAACCAACCCCCTAGTCAAAACAATATCAGTGTAGTTAGAAAAACAACCTTTTAGTTAATTATGCGCGCTTGCAGATATTTTTGTGATTTGATTTAAAATAACTAACATCTTCCCCAAAATTTACAAATAGATTTATTGTGATAAAAGTCTAAATTATTACTAAAACATATACCTAGGTACTCGTAGAGAAACATTAAGTAGGTACGATAAAAAATTGAGGTCAGATGATGTATGATAAGTTTCCGTAAAACTAAATTGCACAATAAAGATACCTACTTACAATCAATAAAATAAATTAGTCCAATTTTTTTAAATGAGTTTTAAAAATCTTTTCGTACCCGATAAAAGATTTTTAAAACCCGATTAAAGCGCAGAATTCCTTGCTTTGCCTTTTGCAATTCATAATGCTAATAGAAACTACGTCTATTAAATTATCCAGTTGTATTGTGTAAAATTAGTAACTAGTAAAAACTTTGATTGTAAACTTTTACCTACCTGCATTGATTTTTTACAAAAATAAAGGACAGTTACAGTGTTTAATAGGTAATAAATTATGTGTAAATATTCGCCTATTTGAGGTAACTGTTGAGTAGAATAAATGCAAATAATCGGATTTCTGAGTAACATTTATTCTCCTTTGAAAGATATCCGTAGACGTTCCATCCATTTACAAAAATTGATACAAATCTTATAGCGCGAACAGACGAAGGAGTTTTATAAATCCAGCTATAACCGCAATGGACGTCCCGACACTCGAATCCCGACGGAGGCCGATAGTATTTTTCAATTTTCCCTCATACATGAAACAACGCAAGGATCTCCATTTCTCAAACCGCACTCTTCAAATGCAGCTATTCCGCGACGAATTATTTGAAGTACACCCAGGGGCTCAGGAAGGTCTTTTATATGCGAAGCTCGGGTCCAAGGTGCGGGCGATGAATTCACTGAATCGTACGTCGTCTCTATGAATATTAAATTCTATTTGACTCGCATTGTCGCCGCGCGGTGAATGTGAGAGTGGCTCGCGAGCGATGCGCGGACCGCGCCCACCTCGTGGCTTATCCGCACGTCGCTGGAGTTTATCTTCACAAGTATCGCTAAGTACATCAGTCAGAAATTAAAATCCGACCCTAGCCCCCCAAACAATTTTATACATTTGAACTCAATCCCTTTTAAAATGTACCTACACCCACCTTATAATGACGTTCCGTTTCGAAAGCCTCTTGGAGATAATACTCATATGTCTCCATTGTAACCGTAAACAACCGAGGAATTTATGCCAGAAATGCTTTTGTTCGGTCGGTATAAAGACCCAGACCCGCAACTTGTTCGTCAAACAAATTCTCGAGATATATTGGACTAAAATCATCCAATTTGGGTAAAGTGGAGGCGACAAGAGTTCGACGTTTCTCGCTAAATTGTATGGATATTTTAGATAAATCACCGTCCTTTCGTAAGTTTCCCCCTATCTACAAAAGAACATTTGTCTTTAACGAATCTAGCGAGGACGTTTTTGTCGGAAGATAAAAATATACCACGATTTATAGCCACAATGGCTTTATATAGGTTCTATAATCAGATTAGATACCGAGTATTTTTTTCTATGCTTGTAATATTTTTATTAATTTAAGGTGTACCAGTTATTGTTAATCATACCAGATTTTACATATGAACTATCTAGATAGAGCTACTGCGAAAAAACCTAACAATAAACACTCGTAGCCATTGTTATTCAATTGAAATTTATTTTAGCTGTCATGAAATCAATATACAACAGATATAAAGTTCGATCTAATGTTTTAAAATATTAAATTCTTCACTGCTGATATATATTGGAGTATCGACGTACATTAATTAAAATCAAATGACAAAAAACGTTGCAATTTGTATACCCAAAAAACAAATAACCAAAAATTAAACCGCAAAAAGAAGAAAGGAACTGAAAAACAAGAAATTATGTAAAAAAATAAGCTTATTAGCCTAACTCAATTCTTACACTTATGTAAATACCTTAATAATTTTGAGTCGGCGCCAAACATAGAAACAAGCAAATCGAAAAAAAAAAAGAATTATCGAAATCAGACTTCCCTGTAAAAAGTTAGGTAATCGTGGTAATACATAATAAAAAACCATACAAGTGCGATTCTGACTAGCGCACCGAGGGTTCCGTAAGGAAACTAACTTGTATGTAGATTAGTACGCCCATCTCGGGAATTAATTCCCGAAGATTTTTTTTTGCCCGTTTTTATTGAAAGACAAACTTAACTTTGCAGTTCAAAAATACTTTCCTACACATCGATTTACGACAAAGTCAACTTTCAAACCGCAAAATATAAATTTGTAATCACAAAAAACTTTTTTTAATGTGCTATAACAACAAATTAACTACTTTCCGGATCCGGCCGGTACCTTCACCAATCCGACCGGATCCAGCCGGATCCGACCAGATTGAAATTGGTAGATCACAACATTTTTTTTGTTGGTAGCAACATCGACTGTATAAAAGAGGTTTAAGGAGTTATCATAAATTTTATAAAAAATACCGTTTAGATAGACAATCAACTTTTCCGTCCTTGTAAGCAACAATTAAAATCTAGTATCCAATGTAATTAGTTAAATCTTATTGTTCGTACTAGTAATATTAATCTCTATTAGTGTAAGTCTTTCTAAAGTTCATGCATGACGTCAGTAAAAATTATTCAAATGTAACTTAATCAACCATTATCACCTTAAACCACAAAAGTTATGTTATTTTATCTTAAATAATAATTATTTAAGATAACATTACTTAAATCATTAAATAATTATTTTTGGTATAATAACTTTAAATTGTAACAAACAAATGTTACTCGTATCGTTTGCTAATCGATTTCTTAAACAGTTCCAAATATAGCCAGTGGTTACAAATACCCTTTCAGCTTCTATTCTTGTCGGTTGTGGACTTCCAATGTAATGCGGAGTCAGGTTGGGTACGTGCAGGGGGCGGTAGTGACTGCACAAGTAACTATGTGTGAATCCTTCCCAAAGTTGAAGTCGTTTTTTTTTCGAATCCGATGACCGGATCCGGTACCATTTTACCGGATCGTCTAATGATGCCGGATCTGGTTTACCGGAATGCAATTTCTAGTAGTAGTAGATTAAATAAACCTCTCTTGCTGCAAGCTGTTTTATCTGTCTATACTCAATAGTCGCAGACTCGAGTTGCTTATAGAGAAACCATATTAGGGGCGCCTAATTGGTCCGGGTTAATATCTAAAAACTTGTTTTAACTTTCGCCTACACGTTATAACTAAAGAAAAAAGCAAACTAAAATATTTATAAGCAAGCTAGCTTAAGTGTCTATAGTCAACAGTCTATAATTTTAAATGTCCATCTAACCGATACTTTATAAGGTTGAAGATCCACCAAAGTCTACGATTGTACTCATAATGGGTCAGGTTCCTGCTTAAGTTTATTATAGAAAATTATAGGTAGGGGACGCGATCGGATGATCTCATCTGCAGACTACGATGACGGCTGAAACCGACCAGTAATATAAGACCTCATTTAGTGTTTTACAGAGGCTCAGCGGTTCTCAATTAGTTTATTTATTTGATCGCCTGTTTAAAACAGGCCTAGTTAATTCTATAAAAAAATAATTCCTCATTCTATCTTATTCACCAACCTATTTATTCAAATTCGATCAAAGCTTTAACTACTCAATGTAATATGTAATAAACTAAAAAGTATGAAAGTTGAAAACATTTAACGCTTAATAACACTTGACGAAATGAATTGATTTTCCCATTTATTGCTAAAAGCAATAAGCTTTTCTTTTCAAGACAATTGTAAGTGTCGAAAGATGCAGGCGAGACGTTTTATTTGGCTCAGATAGTAAAGAGGAAGACAAGGAATTGCACAGCAATTTATGAAGCGGGCCTAGTGTCGGCGGCAAGTGGTGCGGGCTTCGACGTGTATTGTAGCGGCGGCAAATTGACTCGACGGCATTTCTCGGTCTACTGCGTTGATGCACCTCGTTCCCAGTTCTGCTTTATTGATGACATCTTCATTACCTCTCCCTTGATAATGGGAAGGCACAATAGAACAACCAATTACCTGTCGAATCGTAGCTGCCGGCGATTAATTAAGTTCGGATCAAACGAAATGTTTTCACCATTTCTTGATTTTCCTGATTTTTGATTTAAAGTATTAACGTACTGGCAAGCGCAAAATGAAGACTCGAATATATGCCCCAATTAAGAAATAATTGCGATTAGTCAGCTTCAGTGAGCGTCAGCATCGACAATAGCTTTCACTTATAGCACTTTTCGTATCTTTGGGCTACTCATTAGGCAAATATACGCGCGACCAGATTTGCTATGTCAAACAAGCTTTTGCTGGTATCCCCGACCGCATAGATATCAGTTTTTGTACGTTAGTCAAGGATGCAATCCTTAATTTGTATATGTATATCCAAAGTTTGCCCATGCTTTCTTCAGTTTTACCTCCTTTATAAGACTACTACACTAATAATGTGGGTCACACTCAGATTACTAGTACTGAGATAAATGCTTGTGTATGACGTGGAATAACACTAAACACTACGGACGTATTGAGTATGGTATAAACTCGCAACATCCGACGTCTCTTTTTTTTTACAAAATAAATAAAAATAGATAAGTATAAGATAAGTAAAAATTGCAAAGATAAAATAATTCTAATTTGTAAAGTAGGTAAGTTAGTAAGTTCTAAGGGAAGCTGGACTGTACGGTCGTACTAAATCGAGACCCGTACTATCTTTCTCCTGTTACAAATCTCTTATTAATTTTGTATTAATCGTAAAAAGCTTTTAACCCGGTCCGGCCCAAGGTCACTTTTGGCGCCTTAAAACAGGAACTCGAGGATTATATCGAGTTTCCAGTTATTTCAAAGGGTTTGATTGCAGGTGTAAAAAGTATGTCACGATTTAAACACTTTTCTACTTCTACATCTATCTATATTCTTTTTATAATTTATAATTCTTTCTATTCCTTTTTAAGCAAATTTTGCAGACGGAGGTATGTGGAAACGTAAATTTTATATGTAGAAGTACTAAAATGTAATCAATATGTGTTAAAAATTAAAAAAAAAAAACAAAAATGGCCACAAAAATCTACAGGGGTTCAGTATATATGTTGACCTGCCATGGTATGGAATGTCTATACAATGACAGTTCAAGTTAATATTATACTGATCAACGATATAAAACAAAACATTTAAATGTATGAATAATGGTCGAAATTAGACCACCAGACGATCTCTAGTAAAATGATTAACTTATTAGATGATTTAGCCTACTGTCTAATCGCATGGCGTAGGAAATATAAACCTGTTTTAATAATAATGTACGAACAACTGAAAGAAGTGCAAGTTCATTGTAGCCAAAGTTTTTAGATGTTTTGAGAATCGGGTGTGGCTGGGTTATATAGATATTTCCAAAAACCTAAAATATAATATAGATTACATGAACAAGCCTAAACAGCAATATGTAACATCCGTTTTGAGAGACTTTTGTTTTAATTATATTGATACTTGGTTTCCGAATTACTACCAGATATTTACCGATGGATCGAAAGAAAAAGTGAGTTTCGTATATATTTTTTAGTAGCTATTGACAACTTTTTAAGTTATCAATAAAAAATTGGCAACAGTTTTTCCCTCTACCTTGCGCGGATCTTTATAGTTATCAATAATCTGAAAAAATATTGTCAAATTTCTTTGGACCCGTTTGTTTTCACGTTACACTGGCCAAATCAACTATTCTATTTTCAAATCAAATCAATAACATTCAGAAGCGGAGTACGCAGTCAACGTCTTATAAAGCGCAGATATTCAACAATAATTGTGTCATGGTGTAGATGTTCGTCTATGTATGGGTGGGTCGACGCTGGCCTGAGGTAGTATCGAGTGTACGTGCACATCGCCCCTGTTCTACCTACATCGAGATTTTGGAATCGTTTGTTATTTTTCGAACTTCACGTGCGCTGCTGGGAGCAAACGCGCTCTGTTATTAAATCATTTATTATTCAGCCCAACGAACTGTTTCGCAATTTTCCCACAAGCTCTCTGCCTCTTACGGACAAATGTACACTTATTGTGATGTGTTATTTTAAACGCAGGTAGCTTTCCTGATTACGACTTATTTTGCACATCGGCTTTTTGATTATTTTTTAAAATATTATATTTACATTAAAAAATTGTTTATAAATGGAAATATATTATATGAAAACAATGAGTGTGGAACGATAGCGTAGTGAAACAAGTATATATATAAATATATAATCATAATAATAACTCGACACATCTCACACATGGCCGTCTGATCCCAAATCAGGCAGACCTCTGGCTCAGCAGTCAGGATCACTGACCACTAGACCAACAGGCCAGTCAAACATATAAGGCGAATGTTTGTATGACGGCTGGTAGGGGTCGACCATGTACAACATACCATGATCAAATTGTTGATGCTAAAGAAAGAGGAGGTCAAAAGTACCCAAACCCGAAGAGCTTTTATGACAGGCATAGTGACAGTAGAAGAAGCTCGTGAGGTATGTCAGGATAGAGGCAAGTGGCGGGCTGTTGTCTCTAGGTAGGTACCCCGATAGGAGAAACACGTAAGCTTATGAATTTATGCATACAGGTATTTTCGAATTTACATAAACTAGTCTTTTCTTAAATTAATGATGACATTTATACTATTTTATTTTAATATTAATTTAAAAAGTTGTTTTGCTGTAACGTCAGAAATGATATACATTGTTGCTCTAAAACAAATCTTCTGTTCAAATATTAGGTAATTTGTCGGGGGTTATTTAAATTTAATGGTAAAAATTTCTAGCTTTACAAATTTTATTGAAATATTCCCCTTAATTTTTGACGACCCACCTTGTGAAAAGTTACCAGAGCAGAACATAGACTTTGTTGCATGGATAACACGGGTGTGTTGCCGATTTAATGAAGTTTATTTTGTCCCCAATATTATAGGGAAAAGCTTAATCCAATTCTAATATTAATAAAACAGGTGTACAGTATCGCGACAATATTGTAAACAGTAACTGGCTAAGCATTAATGTTTAAATCGTACGTAGTTTATTAAAAACCATGTACTCGGGTGGTTAATCAATAATTCACGTATACCGGAACAAATGCTGTGTTAAAACTGTAGCTTTTGCAGCTGTACAAACCAGTAAGCATTACAGCGGATGAGTCAAATATCAAATAATATTTTTTTTATATTTGACCAAGTAATGCGTTTACCACTCAAGCCATGGGAGAGCGCTCTTGTAACTTTTAAATTATAGGGTTACTCCACTTTCGGTGTGATTTATTTCAAATTATTTCTCAATGTTACAAAATATCAAATAATACGTAAAAACAAAATACAAGACGTCTCATATAATACGCCCTTTACATTTCAAGTTGTTTGCAAAGAATTTAAACTAGTACCTTGGGGTGCAGTTATCACATCATGTGGAGCTCTCATGCACGCAAGAGCTCTCGAGATGAGCGTGAGAGTTGGTCTCGTTCATCCAATCATATCATTATACTGCCAATAATCTCTCGTTCCGACTACTGGTGTTACCAGTTTCACATTAACCTAATTGTGGAAACCTGAGCATCAAGGAATACTAATCAGAGATAGCATGACTGTGTTATTGCTCCCAGTAGCATTTGATTTCTAACAATTTGAACTACCGGCCTGTCAATTTAAACCGTCGGATTAGTTTCTTCTCAGAATTACAACGTTTCCGTGTCGTCAGTTATTAATTTAAATTGCAAAATTTCTCTCCGTCGGCCAATAATCTCGAAAAATACTAGGCCAATATATATTGTAAATATAAAATTTTGATCACACATAATAAATATGAAGGAAGATAAATAATTTACTTTTATTGTCAGTTATAATCTTATTATAAATGCGAAAGATTGTATATATGGATGTTTGAAATTCAATCACGCCAGAACGGCTAAATGGATCTGGATGAAATTTGGCATAGAGATAGATTATGGTCTGGAATAGTAGTTTTTATCCCGAAAACAAAATACGTTTCCCATATCAAAATTTCCACGCGAAAGAAGTCACGGGCAACGGCTATAGTGTTTAATATATGAAATAGATCGACGAGAATTTTTCTACATTTAAATTGGCTAAGTAAGCACATGGACCGCCAGCTGATAAGGCGTACCTGTACCTATGAGCACTCACAACACTAGCGACGTAATTTGTGTTTTGCTAACCTTTCTTCTGCGCCATACTGTTGAGACTATGAGTCCTTTACTTTTGTTATGGTGGTTAACAGCGGTTTTCTGTGTACTCCACTTTACCCAAGCACAAAACTTTTACATCCTGCCACATGCCACATCATTCAAAACTCTTAACGCCTAGTTTCTGAAAGTCAAATCTCATGTCAAGTATATATTGAGTTGCTGAAAGCATTATTAGGCACTTTAATCATAGATTATAAATTGATTTGACACCACTGCTAATTGGACAGCTCTGTTAGTTAAATAATATCTTAATCAGCCTTTTCGGAACCTATTACCTACCTAAAATATGATGAGTAAATATATTCCAAAAGGTAATTTAATATTTGTTTTACCTTAATGGCATGGAAAACAGCACTGAGCTTCAGGCGTATCTAACCAAATTAAAGTGAACAAGAATTTCTAGAAAGGCATTCCTCAGCCGATAGGCGAATAATGAGCGTTTATTTTTGCCAAATTAAATTAGACAGAACGATAAATTCTGGTTATTGCGTCATTATGCCAAATTCAAATGAATCTTTTACGTGTACACTATTGATTAAGTTTAGGGACTAAATGGTGATGACCTTGTCTAATATAGCCTTAATAATCAAATTAAAGGCTATCCCTGTTTAACTAATTATAGTTATTGACTCGATGTAGAAGGCGGAGGACCGGTTGCTATGCCAGGCGTACATTGGAAGAGGTCTATGTCCAGCAGTGGACTGTAATAGGTTGATGGAATTCAATTGAATCGTAATTGAAATCAAATGCATTTATTAATTATCTATCTTTTTAATAATATTTTAACCGATATAATAACTTTATAACAAAAAGGATAGTGTTTGTTACTAACTTTTTGATGAAATTTTTAGTTTGATAAAGTCAAATCTCAAGACGGAACTCGATAACCGTGATAACCTCCTGTACGGATATTTTTCGTTTCAAAGTTTGATAACCAGTCCTTGTACTTGGGCTTTTACGTGTTCTGGTATTTGAGGAATGATAATGGAAAAGGTTGACTCATATCAATAGTTAATCATCTAACCATCGATGATGCCATCATGGTGGATGGTTCCTTTAAGTTCTTTTTTGTTTTTGTTCTGAATCACAAGTGCTCTAAGTAATTATTCCCGTCTAGCCTTTATGTACTTATTTGTATTCCGTTGGGTTCGAGTATAAAAATCTTTTTACCCTCAGCCATTACTCAGACTCGTCGTATGTAACATAAAAGTAATGCTATAGTATTGCTTCGATGCTGCAATGGTTTTTTATTTAAATATAACATCGCCTCTGCAAAACGGTCCCACTTCCAAATTGGTAAGAATGTATAATTTCTTAATTACATAGTCCTTATTCTACTGTTTCTTAAAATTTCAGTTTTGCTAGAATAACAAGTGTGCTATGGGATCTGAGCCATTCGATTTGAATAATCAACCTACGTGATATGTAAAACAATTTTTTTAAAGCTTTATTAACTTAAAACAAATAAGCCTCTGTGAAATTGAATCGTGTAATGAATATAGATTGTAGCTTGTCATAAAAATATGTTCTTCATAAATTTTCAATACATTTGTAAAAGGTAACGCGGTAGCTACATAATACAACTTGATTCATTATAAGTTTCTAGATGCCTCGAAGCCGTAGAGGTATTCTTCAACTTAAAGCGGCTAAGTATATTGACTGTGATGATTATATTTATATTCATAGTTAATTTTAAGAACTGTTTAGCCGGTGAACATAATGACATGATTTATTTCTTTAGAGTTCTTTTTATAGAAATTAATGACACTATTACACGGGCAACACATCTCTTACAAGCTACTTCAAATGTCACTTAGCAAGTGCTCACCGAAATTTATGGACGTCTATTAGACAAGAAGATCTCTAAAAACCGTTCTTACATTAAGATACATGATAATTTTATATTTGCATTTTGATTCATAGTTTACCTGCAATAACAAATATTTCTGGCGACCCTACACGCACATTAAAAATACAAAACTACCTGTTCTGTTTTATTGCCGTTTTTATATACATAGAGGTTAGCTTAACGAGACGTTTGTGTTCAGCCATTAGTTCTTAAGGTCTTTATGACCCACACTAAAACAAAATACAGTACAAACTTAATATAACGAACGTCAAACGATTACTTCATTTTCCCTAAGAATTAATGAAAATTTACCTTTACATTTCGAATACCTTTTGACAAAAACCTTTTTAAAAGGCATTTTGGGATTAATATAAATTGAATACCTATTGCAGAATGTAAATAGAAAGTATAATGTACCTACCTATACTTTACAGTTTTTATCAACCTATGACCTTTATATAACGTATTCTACCAATCCATCACAGTAGATTATACAAGAATTCATGTCTCGACAGGATCAGACACGTTTAATTTATTGCGAGTACTCACTGTTGTTAAATGTAAAGTAATGTAAACACTACTGTTTGTCACTGTTGTTAAACAATGTAAAATTGCAAGGACCGAGGATCTAAAAGGTGTTTGTGACGATAATCACATACAACGAAAACATACTTCAATGTCACCGAACAAAGACATACCGAACCACGGAGTAACTGACAATGACTAATCCTGCATCACGCAATGAAAGTTGTCGCAGCACCGATTGGTATACCTATACAACTTCCCCACATTAACCGCACTTACGGATACCCGTGCGTTGGTAGTGTAGGCCAAACCTCCTATCACTACACGTTCCTTGACCGTAACCGTTATCTGCCTTCCCATGTCCCAATTTTAAATACAAATACAAATGCTTTATTTGCTTTAAATGGGGTACATTATAAAGAAAATTAAAAACTATTGAAAAAAAAAATAGAAGCACAAGCCCATTTAGCCATTCAGTGATGGCATCAAATTTTGTTTCTTATAGACTAATTAATTTAATAGAGATCGTATCTATTCACTAGATTATAATATTATTAATTAAAAAGATTATCGTGCTAACAAAGGAAATATTAATTAAATAATATAACAATAAATTAATTTCAAATTACAAATGTCATAATATTTGATATGAATACAAATTAATTAACAACTACTCCTACAATTACTCTACTCACACTAGGAAAGAAATTCTTTTGTGAAATAGAAGCAATGTTCCGTGAGCCAAGAACTAAGACATTGTACAAATTTGTTCATTGGCACTTGTTCTTTGGTCGTCCTCTTCTCTCGTACCCGTTAACTTCCATACATAAAACTCTTTTCACTCATCCCTCCGCATCACATGTCCATACCACGATAACCTACAGCTCCTCAACTTTACATCAACTGGTGCTATTTTATACCGTAGATACTTGTATGTAGATAGTTCGTCCATCTCCATCCATCCATTCGATGATACCTCCATGCGACAGACAGACAGACAGACCGAGCGACCGACAGACAGACGGACAACGAAGTGATCCTATAAGAATTCCTTTTTCCTCTTTTCCTTTTGAGAACCCTAAAAATAAAATGCTGTTTATTGGTAAGCACATCTCTTGACACAGGTTAGATCTATTTGACTAATTCTTTTTGAAGTTAAAACTTCTTTAGGCACTTTGGACACTTTTAGTATGGGTATCTGTGTATGTATATATATATATGTGCATCTGTTTTCACTTCTGACGTGCAGTCCTACGACTGACAGTTTTTTATGATATTTTAATAATAGTCCGTTTTCAGAGAAAGTATAATTGAATAAAATAATCAGGTAGTGAAGAAATTCGAGGAAAACCGGAGGGGCTTTTATCCATTTTTAGGGTTCCTTTCCTCAAAAGGAAAAAAGGAACCCTTATTCTCAGGAACCCGTGGACGCATCAAGTTGAAATTAATATTAAATACTCATTTTTGCGATCCCTTGAAACTGTAAAAAAATCAAGCTTCTAAGTCAACGCAATCAATAGATAAGGCCCTTTATACCTTAAATATGATACAAATTTGAACGTTTCGCATGTAAATGAAAACCTATAGGGTATTACAATTGACCTAGAATCATGCAATTTTGTAAGAAGCAAGATCTGTACACAGCACAAGTCATCCTCCGTGCCTTTCCCAATTAAGTTGGGGTCGGCTTACTACGATACGGCCGAACTTTGATATTTTACGAGAAGTGACTACCATCAGACCTCCACAACCCAAGTACTATGCAATATCGAAGTAGTTAGACCAGGTTGTCCGACTTTTTAGGGCTTCAACTACCCGAACGAATGCCACAGATGTTTGTATGGTACCCGGGACTGACGGTTTAACGTGCTCTCCGAGGCACGGAGGGGTCTCAATGTTTTAAGAATGGTTACCCATCCTAGACTGACCTGGCTAGCATTACTTAACTTTGTAATGTGCTGACCTACTCGGTTACCACTTAGCCTCGAGCCTCTCTAACACAGAACAAGTAAAGGAAAAAATCCGAAAGTCGTTAATTTGTTGTTACATCATATAAAAACAATAGTTTTGTGATTACAAACTTATATTTTGAGGTTGGAAAGTTGACTTTGTCGTACATCGTATGGGAGAGTATTTTTTAGAACCGCAAAGTTAAGTTTGTCTTTTGCAAAAGACGGGCAAAAATCATCGAGAATTGATTCCTGAGATGGACGTACTATCTACATACAAGTTGGTTTGCTTACAGAACCCTAGATGCGCGAGTCAGACACGCACTTGTCCGGGTTTGTTTTAAATATTTTAGTCACAGGTGATTTTTGATTGGTGATCTGGCTCTGTAAATAAAATTGTAAAGAAGAGGGTTTAGAAAGGAAAATTTAGCAGTAACCTTTGATAATACCAAATCAAATCTGTTTCAGTAAGCGAAATTTTTATTATAAGCCTCGATAACGAGCACGTAGCTGGCCTTGTCCAATAAGTAACTCCTGGAAGGTCGGGGATTTTCCCACAAAATTTTTGCTTTTCTATTTTCTATATAAAACCTTTTATAACGCATTTCTAATAGACTTCAATTATTTAAACTAGAATACGCCTAAGATCGATCTCGCTATGACAATGAAAGCCAATTTCCCAATTACTAGTATATCATCTAACTCTACCGGGAAGACTATTTTACTAGACTAATTTTTTCGTAGCATCTGCTAAGCTGTAACACTCAAACTTATGCAACTCAATCGTGGCTTTCGACTTTATCACTACTGTATTCCTAGAATAGCTCTTCTGCGTTGTTTAAACACTCTGATTCGCTAGCAATATTTTACTAGAAGTCATTTACTCTAAATAAGTAATAGTACCTACGTACTACGCACCTAATAAATATGAGTGTTTTATGATTTCAGCCTCTACGAAAAGCGAGTAACACTTAATCTGCGCACTTAATATTTGTTGATGAAGAAGCCGCTGAATTAATCATATCGACCTAAGATAATTCCGTTAACTGCCTACGATTTGACCTTTCGCGGAGAAAGTCGTAATTGGTTAAAATAAATTACTTTTAGATTTATATTGTTATTCACATCTTGTTATTTCGAAACGTTTAATTCTTTTATTTTATTGATTCAGTAAGGTACTTCTTAATTACTTTTGTTTTACAACTATTTAATACTTTCTGATACTTAGCGGCGTGTATGTCAAAATACCGACTTTAGAATACACGTGTTACATTCACACAGAATATACCTACATTATATCTGCTGCTATTTACTCCGTTACTTTAGTCTAAATCTCAAACAAGTATATTCGATAATGATAATTCGCATCCTTGAGTTATTGATAAACAGACCAGGAGCTACCTAAATCCTTTATACCGTGACCTTATAATATTGAAAGTATTAAATGTATTGTAGACTGTAGTCTTTTCAATTAAGTTTGTAATTAATTTCTCACTTTTCAGTGCTCTTTGTTTGTGATTTTGTAGTCGGTGTAACTTTTTTTTTTATAGCACTTTCTTGTCCGTCCATCTGTCTGTCTGTCGTTCTGTCAAGACCCTTTTTCTTAGGAACCCGTGTACGCATCAAGTTGAAATAAATACCAAATACATAAGTCTGCGGTCCCTTGAAATTGTAAAAAAATTAAGCTTCTAAGTCAACGCAATCAAAAGATACGGCTATTAAGCCTTACATTTAACAAATTTCAACATTTTGCAGGTAAATCAAAACCTATAGATGATTCTAGATCAATATATAATATTGATCTAGAATCATGAAATTCGGTAAGAAGCAAGGTCTCACAGCACAAGTAAAGGAAAAAATCCGAAAGTGGTTAATTTGCTGTTATATCACATAAATAATAGTTTTTGTGATGTCAAATTTATACTTTGCTTTTCGATTGTTGATTTTTGTTAGATAGGGTGGTCCCATGTTAGCGAAGTCTGGATCTGATGATGAGATCCTGATAAAATTGAAAGAAACTCTCGAAAATTGTAGGAACGAATAGTGTTTCTGTTTACTTTTCATAACTTAATCAGGTATTTGCGTTTAGCAGTCATCACATCCTGAAGCTGAGCTGATGATGGAAACCATACCTTTCCTAAACAATCAGAAGTTAAACATAAAAACTGTAGTTTTAGTGACAGAAAAACCACTTAATGTGCTTTGAAGAAAAGACATTTAATGGTGTTTTAAAGTATTAAGTATTAAATATATTAAAAGATAAAGAAAGAGTTGTCAGAGTAATAAAAGATGATGCAAGCCACAAAAAAACCATAAAATAAAAAACTTTTAACAAAAAATTAAAACAACGAAAAGAACAAAAAAGCAAAAAAATAAAAAAACTTTTTAAGTCTTGAGTATTGAGCTTACTTACATAAACTATCAAATTTTATATAAACTAATTTTGAGTTGGCGCCAAATAATAAAATGATTAATTACCTACGTAGAGCCTTCTCGATTGCTACGTACACATAAAATTTAGATAATTAATCAGTGTTTAGTGTTTCCAAATGTCATTATTTGATTGTATTATACAAATCTACTACAGGTCTCCGCCGTGTTGTAGTGTGTTGAATATGTGTGCTAAGTTTCAACAAAAACGGTTCACAGGACTAGAAATAGAGACAAAAAAATCACCCGACATTCTTTTGCTAAATATTTAAAACAGATTCAACGCTGGTTCATAAGCGGTATGCGGTCTATTTGAGCGCGTAGGCTTGCAATCTGAACACACTAATTGCCAGCAGTGGGTAATTGTCACTTTTTTAAAACAAATGTTTGAGTATATTCAATACACACATTTATTGCATTGTGTTTACAAGATAATATTATTCTAATTGGATATTTGTAGTGGAAATTATTTTTACTTTTTAATGTGCCTGTTGGTCTAGTGGTTAGTGAAATTGACTGCTGAGCCGGAGGTCGATTCCCACAAACTTTTATGGTGAACGCGATTATTTGTTCTGTGTCTGGGTGTAATTTATAAGTTTGGTAATATACAGCGTGTTACAAAAAGGCTTGGTCAAATTTTAGAAGCGTTAGGTGTTGCCGACAAATAGCTGATTTAGCTCGAAAATAAATGGATTTTGATTTTTTCTTCGGAAAATGCTTTTCCTAGTGTATTTTCCTTTACTTTCCTTTACTTGTGTGTGTGTGTGTGTGTTGTACTTGTACTGTGTGTACTTTGCTTCTTACCTTTAAAATACCCTATAGGTTTTGATTTATTTGATGTGATCCTATAAGGGTTCCTCTTTTCCTTTTGAGGAATGGAACCCTAAAAACAAAAAAATTGTAACCAAATGTTGGTAACTCCTTGATCTGTAAGTTGTGGTTAGAGTTAATCATCCACAAGATCTTTTGTTGTAAACTGATCCCAAACACGCTTAGAGCTCTTTTTTCAACCGTCAGTCTCAATAGGTTTCTTATTCAACACCGGTAGCAAATTAGCGGTCTACCACGGATAGTAAGGCTGGTGGTAACTATAGGCTGGTGGCTTTTAACACCTTAAGTAATTACTCTCGTATATCGGTAATCTGTGCAAACTTAAAACGTTATACTGTAGCCGCTGCGTATAACTATGAACGCGATAATTGGACAATAAAGAAAAACTCTTAGAAACCGGTGACCATTACGATTTATAATGTCGGTAACGTTTTAGGCCTCTGTGTAGTTGCCAGAGGGGAGAAGCAGCCTCATTCCTCCTCCTGAAGTTAAAATAATCAGAATTAGTTTTAGAACAACGTGCAATTTTTATACGAAAAGGTATAATATAATTTGTACAATATCATTTAGTCGGATTACCGAGACCATGCGAATAAGAGGGTCGAATTACGGCAAATACACGCCTAAGGCGGAAAAGGAAAACGCGTTTTGATATCACAGGTAGTTTATGGGGTATCGTTAGAATATTTTTTAACAATGGTAAATGGAGAGACTCTTGCTCGGAGGGTTTTTATGATATTATGTAAGATATTGAACATAATTGTGTTTGTTCAGGATAACAACACCGGCCAAGCGTTACTCGACGTGGTGTTCAGACATTTGGATCTTTTGGAGACGGCGTATTTTGGACTTCGTTACGTCGATCAAGATAACCAAACTGTGAGTATGGTCAATATAATAATGTAATGAACGAAGGATTTTCTTTACCACGTTTTGAATCAAATTGTATACCTGTGTGCTTGGATGATTGAAGCACAACACAGCATAGTAATAATATCATTAATTAAAAATATCACAATCGAATCGAATAAAATTAATTATTGTAGGTATATTAATTAGTAAGGATTTTTGATAATTTAAATAATTAAGCATGTTTATTTAATAGTTACATATTTAATTATAAACATAATTATATTTTTATAAATGACCTAGTTACGCACAACTTTTTAAATTATTTTCATTAATAGCAACTAAAAATAAGTTTCCAGGAGCATCCGCTGATTTAAAAAAAAAATATAAATGAATATTTTAATATTTATGAGGTAAGTATGTTTTTAATGTCTCATTGTTAGACAAAGAGGTTTTTTTATTTCCATATATGACTGTAAACCGGTGTGCACCAATTAGTAGGCCAAATTAACGTTTCGGAAAGTAGGTGAACTTTTATGTGTGGATTAAGATAGAAGTCTGTAAGTATATCATGTGAATATACATATCTATACTAATATTATAAAGCTGAAGTTTGTTTGTTTGGCTGAACGCGCTAATCTCAAGAACTACTGGTTCGAATTGAAAAAATATTTTTGTGTTGGATGTCCATTTATCGAGGAAGGCTATATAACATTACACTACTACCAATAGGAGCGGAGCATCAATGAAAAATTTTGCAAAACGGGAAATATTTACAAACGCATACGAAGTTGCGTGGGTCAGCTAGTATGTAAGTAGTAGGTTTTTTTTTATATTTTAGGGGGCAAACGATCAGACGGGTCACCTGATGGTAAGTGAGTACCATCGCCCATGGACACCTGCAACTCAAGAGTCACAAGTGCGTTGCCGGCCTTTGAGATGAGAGTACGCTCTTTTCTTGAAGGTTTGAAGGTCGTATCGGTCCGGAATTACCGCAGGCGACAATTTGTATAATTCAATAATTGTATAGGTTATGTAAATACAGTATTCAACTGAATCCTGCATTTACATAACCTATACATAGATGTTTTAAACTTAAAACATCTATTTTTAACCCTACAATAGTACACTACAGACTACCAGGAACTAGACCTGTCAATATCCGTATAAAGGTTGTTTGGAAGAAATCGCCGTGAGAGATAAATAAGTAACTGTCATTGCCTGTATAAACATAACATTTCTGTATTACATTTTCCTCAAATCTCTACATAGTATAAAACAAAGTCGCTTCCTGCCGTCTGTACGCTTAAATCTTTTAAACTATGCAACGAATTTTAATGCGGTTTTTATTAATAGATAGAGTGATTCAAGAGGAAGGTTTATACGTATAGTTTAATATTGTTTTGTGTTAATTTGTTAAAATGTGACGATAATTGTTCACCACATTAGTATCAACAATGCACCCGTGTGAAGCAAGGGCGGGTCGCTAATGGTGTTTAATAAAGAGATATAAATAAACAAATAAACGTCTGATTTTGTTATGATTTAATTAATTTTTTTGTTATGGTTTATTAAAATATATCTGCCTTTCCTCACATATGACGATAGAGTAAGAAATATTCTTCATTAGATAGATAGATGTACTCTTTATTGTACACAGAGCAGATTACAATATTTTCTTATATCTAAGTACTTATTAGTTAAAACTATATACAATTGGCGACCTTATCGCAGTTTGCCATCTCTTCCAGGCAACCATTGGATGGATAGAGAAATAGACATGAAAAAAGGGCTGCAGTGTACATGGAGCCTCTGTAAATGTGTATGTAAACATTAGGTATTATTTGTATGTCTAGAAGTCGACCAGTTTTGTTAAGCGGATCTGCATTTACTTTGAGATATATATGTGTTGCAGTCAAAAGTCTTAATCGGTCAAACGAACTTTTGACTACTGGTCAAGAGTTGCGACTGCAACATATGCCATAATCGATTGGAAAGATCATTGTCATATTTTGAACAGTGTATATAGGTAGGTGAAATATTTAATTACACCTCTGCCTGGAAGTCCATCCCTTCCGGCGTCCCACAGAGCTTTATTTGGGCTCTTTGTTGTTTGTATTATTTATAGTTGACATTAAGAGTTGCTTCGAACATTCTTTCATCCTACTTTTTTGCTGATCTCACTCCAAGTTACACGCGTTCTGTTGATCTCTTATGTTACGGAAATCTTTGCGGACTAACCAAATAGGTCTAAGACAACGACTACTTCTCCATGTAATTTTGTGACCACTAAAATTATTTTGGCGTAATTCCTTCTTACTGCAAAGTGCACGTGATTACAACGAAGTTCACTGCACTATGATTTGTTTTGCACCACGGCTGGCACAGTGAGACAGCTTTTAGCAAAACTATTTTTCACTGATAGTGTCGGATGCGGTACTCAAACTATTAGAGAATGCAGTTCATAATGTTATTATTATTTTGCTAATTGCTTTTCCAATACGATTCTAATGTATCATGATTTAGTACTAAATTATTAATAAGTACTTTTTCAATATTTTTTTGTATGTAGACAAGTGTGTAGGTTTGTTTGTATTTGTTTATGTAAAAGTATTAATTCATGTCGAAGTTATCTTTGAGTGTGTATATAATTACCTAACTGTGGAAGCTTATTGTTAGCAACATGGTCATAACCATCAAATTATTATTAAATATTAGTCTGTAAGCCTTCTTCAAAGTTATTAAATAAATAAATCTTTTGAAATCATTTATTAGGGCGCAAGTACATGGTTTATGTAAATCAGACAATCTGTTTCTAATCTTAACGCGCCAATAGATGAGATACAGAGATGGTGAGCGTAAAAATGTGTAAAAAAGCTCAATAGAACTCAGAGCCTGGGTCTATCCGTCACTTCTATGTTTTTTGAACATGCTGTAAAATTGTAATTGTAATGCCTAAAAATGTTAAAATGGTTGGTTTTAGTTTTTAAAAGCAGCTCAACTGTTTAAGTTCTTAACTGCAATAATATACTTGGAGTAGATGTTAAACGTAAGAATATAATTATTAAGTGTAGTTTCCAAATAAACTTGATGCACGTCCATCTACATGTATGTATATTACAAATTATAATGTTTATTATATACGTAAGAAAAATTCTTCATACCTCTTTTTAAGCAAATTTCGGACACGAATGAGTGTGAAATTTTAAATACCTACTTGAAGTTTATATGGAGAAGAAGCTTGGAAAGCTAACATTTGTAAACAATATCACTACATATTATAAAACAAAGTCCCCCGCCGCGTTTGTCTGTCTGTTCGCGATAAACTCAAAAACGACTAAATGGACTTTCATGCGGTTTTCACCAACAGATAGAGCGATTCATGATGAAGGTTTAGGTACATAATTGGTTAAGGTTTTGTGTAAATTAGTTGAAATATGATGATGATTGTTGAAGATGTCTCTGCTACCCGTGCGAAGCCGGGGCGTGTTGCTAGTGTCTTATAAATTTAAAAGTTGTAATGTAACCTCATCAAGCTACACGTGTCCTATATATATTATTATGTTGACCCGTCATGTTACGAAAAATCTGTACAATGAGAGTTCAACTTATACTAGTAATGTAAAGCTTGATTTATGTTACAGAATAGGTTAATGGTCAATATACAATATAATCATAAATTTAAAATACCCCTGACTCGAAAAGCCCTTCGACGATTAGAAAAGAGCTGATGATCTTCGAACGGCTGAATAGATTTTCTTGAAATATATCTACGAACACTCTCGATCAAGTCACCTTTCAAACAAAAAAAAATGCACTTAAATCAGTCCATTCGTTTGGAAGCTACGATGCCACAGACAGACACAGACCCCTCTTTTTGCGTCGGGGGTTAAAAATATTCAAAATGTAATGAATTATTGTCGAACTTGAAGCACCAGGCGATCTTTAGTAGTATAATTCACTGACTGCCTCTGGGTTGAGTGTTATTAGTTCGAACCCAACTTCCTACAATTATTTGTATAATTCTCAGATAATTATTCAGAGTCTAGGTAAACTTTGTATTCATTATTTGTATAGGTATAGAGTCCCACGCGTCTTGGTGTAGGTATTCTCCAGCGTGAGAGCTTTCTTAAAAATCTTTTTTTTCCCATGTTTAAGCACTGTAGTTGCAATAAACTCTTAAAACCGGAAGCTATTGACATGTTGCTAATTCGGTGAAACAGGTATTATAAACAGTAATATGTTTTGCTTAATCGACTTATACCATGCATAAAAGGTAGGACATTGATACGCACAGTATTTTCCTTTGGGCAATAACCGAGAGCGGAAAGACACAACATTTATGTATCGGTAAATTATCTTATAACCTCGCCTAGTTTATTAATGTGGGAAAGAGACGGACACGTTTCTTTCGTAGACTTTTTTAGACGTTAAACAAGATAATATACACAGTAAAAACAATTTATACGTGAAAGAAGTCATTACATCTCTTTGAATTAATGAAATAGTTTCTTAAGCACTTCCTTAAATTTTGTTATCGTTTTAAGCTTTTTTTCATTTAAACTCAGTTGGCGAAAGCAAGCGGCTGAGTCGCAGTAAATATATAAACTATAAGTATATATTTATTGCTAGCTGTTGCCCGTGACTTCGTTCGCGTGGAAATTCAATATATTTATCCCAGAGGGACTGATTTTCTGCCCAATTTTCTTAATTTTTCGTTCCGTCAGAACCTTCTACAAAGTATTAGAAAACATAAAAAAATCTGAATCGGTTCAAACGTTCTCAAGTTATGGCGTGACCAAGGGAAATAGGGATTCATTGATATATATACTAGCGACCCGCCCCGGCTTCGCTCGGGTGTAATGTATGTAGATACTAATGTGGTGAACAATTATCGTCATATTTCAACAAATTAACAAAAAATAATATAAAAACTATAAGTATAAATCTACCTCTTGAATCACTATCTATTTACGAAAACCGCATTAAAATCTTTTGCATAGCTTAAAAGATCTAAGCTTACAGACGGCGGGAAGCTACTATGTTTTATACTATGTATAGATATACCTTATATATTATAGTATTACGTGAAATCCAAATGCCGACTGCCGTTACAATACCGATTCCATTAATGCAGTACTGTCTCTGCAAATGTCGCTAATGGAATCGATTCAAAAGTAAGGAAATGTGGCATTTTTTTGGGAAATTGTATTTATTCGATGAAATGAACTTCTAAACAAATTAACCGATTTTAATGCAGAGATTTGTTTGCAGTTTGGTCCAACTTGAGAGATATGATAGTTTTTTTGTTTGTTTTTTTATTGCAAATTACTTTGCCACAGCAACGCGTGGCCGGGTAGATAATTATTATATTTTATACTCACATAAAAAAGTAACTTCTTACAAACATACAGATTATGTAGATAGTGAGATCTTGATTTTATTTATATTAATGACTTAGGTATACCAGATTGTTACAAACGCTACTTGAGTAATAAATTACTCATGTTGTTTCGTAAGCAAACGCATAATATATATAAACTCTTTAGGTCGATAATGACCACTTTCCTGAAATGACCACCATTAATGCCGAAAATGACTACTTTCCTGAAATGACCATTTTCCTAAAATACGAGTGAGTTCTTTTCTAAAATCAAATAATCTTTTCTGTTTGTCGAACAGCATTGGTTGGACGCTGGGAAACGGCTACGCCGTCAGCTCCGGGGTTCTGATCCTCACACTTTCTACTTTGGTGTCAAGTTTTACGCTGCGGATCCTTGCAAGCTACTAGAAGAGATTACCCGGTAAGACTACGTTTTTAGTCATATGTGTTTAAAAAAAGGCTATTTTGAATTATGTAAACATATTGCACTCTACTTATACCATTCTGTATTCTACGTATATAAATATGAACCATGAATGTTGAGAACTTTTGGTTTAGTTGCGGTTAAATTCGATCATATAATACATGTATGCTGTGTTTGATCGAAAGCGGTTAGTAAATAATTTTAAACTTCTGAAGCCGTTACCAACGGAAAATGAACACAATTTTTACTGAGGTACTCGTAATCATTAATTCATTCGTTTTTTGATAGGTAAAAGCGTCTATTAATTTATTTCTGTTCATTTTTATAGCGCCCAATGACTTGGTACTTGGTAACATTCATTAATGAGTTATATTACTATGTTTAATGATGGCGGCATTTGAATGAATATCGATACATGGTTTCTTAATGCAGACATAATGTTATATGTTTCCAAATACATAATTAAAACACGAATGTTACTCCACTTAAAGTTTATGGAACTTATAATATGTATATTGTCAATAACGTTATTAATAACGGGTATTATAAATCACCGTCCGCCGTTTTTGATGTTAAACGAGGTGAAGTTTTAAAAAGTCTTGGCACTGTTGACCTCATATGATATCGAGTACACAGTCGTACCGTACCATACTTTTAATATTTATAAATGTACATTCACATTATGGTATGGTAGACGATATTTGTTATTCTAATGAGTTTCAGTAAGACCACTAACTGCATGTGAAAATCAAATTAATGGTTGAACATTAACAAATTATGCACAGTAATATTTATTTATGTGGCTCGCAATCAAAGTGATGTAGGTATGGCTCGCACTTATAGAGAAACATGTTATATATGTTCGTTTACATTTATAACATGTTTCTCTATTTAATGTTGTCTGGAGTTCAGAAAACGATCGAAAAAATGTTTTTAAATAAACAGTTTTAACCATCCATGTAGGTAGTGATCTCTGGGAAGTATTATTGTTTGTATTCACTAAACCAGCACCTTATTTCAAGGTCACGAGTAAGGATGAAATCGGAAGTAATAATAAAACGCACCTGTGGTTTTTCCTGTGTATCATACTGTCATGTCAGCAATTTACCATGGCCGTACTTTTGTTAGCCGGTGTCTTTTATAGCAAAACTTAAGTAATAGTACGTGGAGCAATACGTTTTTTTAAATATTCAGTGAGCATAAGATGTAAATGATCGTACGAGTTTGTATATAAATAAATATAGAATAATATCATTGTGGAGCTTTATAAACAATGTGACGTCTACTTGAGAAGGGCTCGTGACCGAGTGGTTATTGCACGGATCAATCTTTTGAAAATGTTGTGAAGTCAATAAATGAGTGTTAAATTACAAAAAGTCACACGTCACTTATTGAAAAGAGGTGATCTCTGATGTCATCATCAGCATCTACATAGGTATGTTAGTGAAGATGAAAATGGGCAAACCAACTGACAATAAGTCTAATGATGGGTTATGCTAAATCCCACAATTTTTATTTTATTTTTTAACCAACTTTAAAAGCGGAGGATGTTTTCAAATCATGGATTTTTTTATGAGACGGATCTATACCTTATAAATGAATGTGAATAAAGTTGGCCCTGCGTGCATTCAAATAACTTGTTTAAGCATTTTCTAATGAAGGTATTCATTATAAAATTACAATGAAATAAATGAGACTTATTAGCTATTGGCTTACAAATCTAATAAGATTAACCTAACCTAACGAGTCTGTTTCGGACGCCATTAGCATTGTTCTAAATTTTGTCGCTAAAATTGAAAACTAAACTTTACAATCGGACATATCATTTCACGTAGTTTTACATAAACGCAATTGATAAGTTCAAAACATTATGCAATTCTGCGTGCTAAAGTTTAGTAATTATGAAAAACCACTAGACGTCGTTCAACTATATTACATAACGTTTCTGTTTTGTAAAACAACTAGTGGTTTTGTAAAAAAAGTGACAATCCAACTGCGACATATACGTCATGTTTGATTGCTATTGATGTATCTCTTGCTAGACTAAAGATTTTAGTCATAATTGTAAATACAAGTGGGAAGTGGCCCATTATTTAGACGTATAACATGATTAAGCTGAGAGATAGAAGGATGTAATTAGTGTAACGTTGTGAAGATAGTAGCAAGACTCATAAGTCTATTTGTGTTGTAACTACAGTTACTATATAACAACATTAGCTGTTATAGCGACAACCTACACGCATTATATGTATATACGTACGTACGTCATATTATATGTATATACGTACATACTCGCTATAATAACTGTGGCATATTAATCATAATTACGTTGATATACACACAACACCTTACCATGATATTGCCCAAGTAATGTCTCTTAATTATGCTCTACTTATTCTTCCCCTAACTATTGAAATTTTATATTCATAAAAAAAAGGACGTCTGGTAAGGATATAAGTGGTGTAGTGCTCTTGCAATAAACCCGGTAAGCTCGTAAACTGGCGTAGCTCTGATAAAATGAATGGGGCTAGACGGCACCGCGCCGTGCTTGTCTGTCAATTGTAAAAACATAAACAAACGAATTTCATTCCATGGACAGTTTTAATTGGACATCTATTTTAAAATTGCCGTATACTGTATAATATTTTGCAATCCAAAGGAACAAGAGGCTCCTAATTTCTTTTTCTGCAAAACCACAATTTAATTTACAGCCTAAATATCTTTTGAAAAGCTCGACTAAACTTTTGCCTACTTGTATTTCCTTTAAAGTTTACAACAAAGGCTACAATTGAAGTCAGTTAAGTAGAATTTTGAAGAGTTTCCATTTATTCTTTATTTTATTCGCTGTGAATGTTGGGTAGGTACAAGAATGTTTTATTAAAATTTCGTTATTACGGTGTTGACGGCGCACCCCCGGCGCCCGACTCAGCCGATCCGAGTCTTATATCAGAACGTACACGGGGAAAACGTCTTCTTTTAGGTAAGAGCCGCAGTTTAATACTCGTAAATTCTTTGAAAACCTTTGCCTTGATGGTCTTTTAATATTTAATTTCCCTTTAAGGGCAATCTTTTCGCAACGCTTCTACCAAGTTCCATTTCGCAAAGGAAAATGAAATGGGGTGAGATGGAGTTATTAATTTTTTACGTCAAAATTATGTCGTAAGTGTAGGAGTTCAATTGTTTTTTCTTTGGTATATGTAAAGTATATATCACATGTTGTCAGGTACCAGTTGTTCTTGCAACTGAAGCAAGACGTGCTGCGCGGTCGACTGCCTGTCAACTTCGACCTTGCCGCTGAGCTCGCCGCATGTGTTCTGCAATGTGAGTATTTATTAATTAACTAAAAATAATAATGTATTATTTTGTTATGTAATACTTACATGGTAAATGTCTCCCGGCGACTCGGGGATCTGTCTGTAGTTCGAATCACCGCAATCTGTTTAATTACAGTTAAGGTCATCTGTAGCAAAGAAACTCTTCCAATGTACATTTCAAACTTTTAGAAAAACTCCAGAATCCATAGAAACTTCTTAGTATTGCGGTTAGGGAGAATAAACAAGTCGATACATTAAATAAAACGACTTGAAACTTGCCCGGAACCCACGCAATAACGAAATCCGTTGTGGGCTAATCCGATGGTATACATACATACTTAGGAGTATTTTCGTTGTAAACATTGGCGACACAAATCAGAGCTTGTCGTGTTAGTGCGGCGATAGTGGCTTTTAAATCTGTAAGTGTGACTCGTGCTTAGATTACAAAGTGAGTATGACACTAGGAGGCCACTGACCCTCCAATCGCGCGAGATTACTTGATACAAGACGAAGATAGCCCTTAAATCAATCATAGATATGCCATATACTGACTATAGATAGCTGTGTTCAAGGCTTCGCTGCTAATACCAGGGCTACATCACTCGCTCGAGGTCGCGTTTTATTTGCCTACCTGTATAGCATACCGTCGACGGTACAAGTGTCAGTAGGGGCGACAACGCGTAGCTGAGAGCACGTACGGCGCACGGCAGGATGGTATTCTCCGTAAACGAAAACAAAATGCCAAATCGAACTTATTATGCAGTGGACATGTTTTGTTATTGCTAAATGTATTAATTATGTTAAATTACGTCATTGCTAGATGTTAGTGATCTATTTTAAATCCTTTAAAAATAAGTCGCAAAAATTATTATAATTTTTACTTATTTTCTTAATATAATTAAAAAATACTTTAGGTATTTTCTTTTTAATCGCCATTGCCGCATGGCTGTGCCAATATTAAATAATACTTATCTTCTTAACTAAAAAAATAAATATTGCTTATATGTATATATTCTATACAATGTATCATACAAAGTGTACTAAATCAGGTTTTGAGTTATTGACCAGGGTGGATGTTATATAGACACGCCACAATTGTTGCTGTAAGACCCGTCATGGAGGATTGGCTAGAGAGGTGACATGGGAGCCTCTCCTACCGTCTGACGCAGGTACTCACCAGATACGGCTGCTTCGGTAAGTACCTGTGTCGTATAGGACGGGAGCCAACGTCTACGTGCCACCACGGCGGAGGCTGTCGCGAGGACACTGCACTCCACACCTTAGTGGAGTGTTCAGCGTGGGTGCAGCAGCGCCTCGCGACTGCTATCGGTGCGGGAAGCCTTTCGCTGGAGACCATGGTTCTGTCTATGGTCCGAAGCGAGAGTGCGTGGAATTCTGCTGCCTCATTTTGCGAGGAGGTGATGTTGGCTAAAGAGGCGGCGGAAAGTTTACATTAGAGGACGAGTACTCTCCCGTCCCGCAGAAGACGCACCAGGCGCCAAAGAGTGCAGAAAGATCTCCGGCCCCCATGAGCGTTGGCCTGGGGTAATGAGTAGGGCTGTCCGTTACCCAAGCAGAAGCAGGCTTGAGAAGGTGGCGCGACGTGTTCCACGTGCGCCTCTCTAAACCGAAAGGGGGGCAAGGCCCCCGTACTCTACGGTGTGGCCGACTACTGACCAAGAGGCGATCAAGGTCTGCAGGGGTTTCTGGAGGCTTCCTTCTTAGGGTATTCCCGGGTCCCCTGTAATAGGCCCACTTGTGACGGAACACCGTGTGGTTTTAGTCGATTCGATTCCGACATACCACTTCACCATTCGCTCAGGTGAGGTGATGACCCGTGGGGGTTTCCACACGAAAAAAAAAAGGTGGATGTTGTAATAAATGTAGTATATTAAACCGAAAATAATAAACCCATGATATCTAGAAAGGGTGACGAACTTTGTAGGTGTGGACTGCCTGTGTATTCATTTGATGTACCCAAGGCGAACTGTCGGCTGCTTCTCTCATACAATATATTGGACATGGTACCTATCTATATCGGATTTTCTCGAAACATGAAATTAAATTAGGACCATCTATAATAATAATAAGGCTAGAAAATAAGTAAGTGCTAATGAAATGTAAAATATATAGAGCGGCATGGATTGAGTATGCATGTATTTATTTGAGTAGGTAGTTTCTGTTATTTAATACTTTTGTTTAACATATGGAGCGCATATCATAAAATGGAATACCGAATAAAGGGCTGGAGGGACGTGCGGTGACGCTCTCATACAATACAAACAGTGGCAGGTAGCAGGCAGATAGCTAAATAAGTACCTACCTATTGTCTGTAATGCCCATGCTTACGCAAATTTTTTGTTTGGTATTTTGTATTGGTCGAAGGGTTAATTGTAGACTTTCGTTATAATAGTAAAAATATTCATAATTATATCTATGTACATATAGGTCCCCGTATGATTGTGAATATCGTTAGTTAATAAATTATACACGCGCTATTATAATTGACGAAAACATATGAACTACAACAAGGGTTGCCAACTTTTTGTATGAGAAATAAAGTATTAAAATTAAAAGAACAATATTTTACAAAGCAAAGCAAGGCAAAGCGTTCTCAACTTTCGAAAAGCGTAAATAAGATATGTTTCCGGTTGTAGCTAACGCCAAGGTATTACTACTATTACTATTATTAAAATTTTGTAGGCTACTATAACGTAGGTATTTACGCTTTTATCTGGGAGTGATGTATCTATTACGAAGTAACTATTATCGTATCTGTGCTAACACTTACAGTTTGTTACGGTTCCGTACCTCGAAAGGAAAAAACGGAACCCTAGGATCACTTTGTTGCCCGTCCGTCCGTGGGTCTGTCTGTCTGTCAAGACCCTTTTTCTCAGGAACGGGTGGAGGTTTGGAATTTATATCAAATACTCAAGTCCATTGTCCCTTGAAGCTGTGAAAAAATCAAACTTCTTAGCCAACGCAATCAAAAGATACAGCCGTTTATGCCGCAAATTTCCGCAAATTGTCGACTACTTCCACAACGTCTTATAGCACAGATAAAGGAAAAATTACGAAAACCGTATATTTTTAGTTACATCACAATAAAAATATTTTATGGAACCCTCGGTGCGCGAGTCCGACTCGCACTTGGCGTTTTTTTAAATATGTGCATATCTTTAGCTTATATTATACTATAGTTTTAATTTCATAAATCTTTTCTTAGTGAGTACCTACGTTATACAAGAATTCTATCGGGCAAAAATCGCTTTCAACGATAAGACTGTCCATTGTTCCCCTGCTATATAATTAAATTTTATTTTTTTCTGTTAAAGGCTATTATTACAAAAAGAAAGTACCTACTTTATATATTCTTCGAGGCAAAAATCTTTAGGAATTGACTCCCGAGATGGATGTAATATCTACATACAAGTTTGTTTGCTTACGGAACCCTCGGTGCGCGTGTCAGACACGCACTTGTCCAGTTTTATTTATTTTCTCCGACACTGTATTGACAAGCCGTGAATTTTTAATATCAAGAAGAATGTATAGAAAGTTACCATAACAACTTTTCTGACAATTGCCTAACGTCTGTTTACGAGAAAACTGTTTAAAACTAAGAAACAAAAGTCCATATTCATTATCTAGTTAACGATCTCCTAGGACCTAGTGTATGACACCAGACAAGGCCCACGCGCTATTTTATGGCATAATGTACTTATTTTATTAGTAAAGGCCCTTTTGCCGAACGAAATGTGTCCTTTTAATGTGGTCTAAACAGTTTACTTTACTTCTTACCTTATGAAGTCATTTAGTCAGTGCGCTTTTATGTTACCTGCAAAATAACTGTAATAACCTATGAAAACTTGAATTTGTTTGAAAGTTATTCTCAAACGCTACTTCATAATAAGTCATAGCGCTGTCGATGTCACATTCACCTGAATGATAGCCACAGCATGAGACTTGACGAGGCCTCATAACCTTTACGGCTGTAGGTATGAAGATATCTTAGACCAATGTTAACGTCAAATTCGTTATTTGTATATTTATCGATGCTATAGAAAATAAATGCTCACTCACCTACACATTAGTAAAAATTAAATAGAATAGAAATGTATTAGACCTAGCGGTAGCGGTCACTGGGACTGAATCAATAATAAAATGTATAAAACGTAACACTCTCCTCCTCACTTTTCTTTTAACGAAGTAGATTATTGATCGAGAACCTTATAATAGTAGAAACATAAATGCTTCAATTAAAGCTTTTTATTTAAGAATCTCTTAATGAAAAATACTCATAAAATGTTATTAGCAACAGAAGAGATTGATACAAATATGTAATAACCCACGTCATTTGTATCAATCCTAGCCTATTATTATTGTTTAAGATTTTACTGAACATCAAGTATGAGGCCGTGTGTAATCGGCAGGCGTGTTTTATTTTCTCTAACGTAATAAAATTGTTTTAAGACACGCAAAGGCAACAAAACGCGTTTGACTGACTATAAGGACGTTGACTCATCGTTTGATGGGCGAAAATAGTCACCGGATTTGTATCTAAGCATGAATACTTACATGCAAACTGCCAACAAAGAATCAAAATAAATATCAATCATAATAGCATGAAATATCAGACCCGAGAAACGTCGGCAGAAATCACATGAGACAAGAAAATACATGCAAAAGTTTGTTTTTTTGGTGAATGTAAACGCGTACCAAATTAATTACGTCGGGTAAACGTGTAAATATTTATACAAGTGTTCGTTACGCCAAATCTCGGAACAAATATGTTTAAAATTGGTGACTAAAGCAAGAATCAATATTCTATTCATATTTATGTAAAAATTTAAAATGTTAAACCAGCAATTGAAGCAGAATCCACAATGATTCTGAATTGTATCATGCCTTCATATCAGTATAATACGCTATAGGCAGTTATAATGCCTCTTGTTCTGTATTGATGATGTTAATGAATTCCAATGTTTGATAAATATTAAAATTCTACAAATAAAAGTACATGCTTAATAATAAGACCTTTTTAGAGTCTTAAAATTTAAGTTTCATTATATTTTTACCTTAACTTGGCTTGGATTTAATTTATTACCTGCTGTATGAGAATTTTTGGAAGCTACCCAATGTTCAGCAATGGACGTCCCGTGGCTAAGATAATGATCGGATTTGATCTACATAATAAAATAATACTTAAAGAGAGAAATCATAGACTGCTTCCATTATAATATACAATAATTAAATTTAAGAATTTAATTATAAGATAGTTAATTATACCTACACAACAAATATAAGTGCAAATACTAATCATTTATGAGTAGGAATTGCAATTTTTACTCTGTAGTAGTCGATTTAATGCATGTCACTTAAATTCGTTAAACGTCAAAAGATAAATTCCCTTTAGATGGCTCATCCATCTTCTTTGTGTTTAACTAAATTGATTCAGTAGTTCATTGAATGCTATTCACTCGGACTACATTCCTCCGGCAGTAATAGCTAGTGCCATTCTTCTGAGATTCTGCCGGCGAGACGCGAAGCTATCTCTCCGCAAACGTAGTAAAATTTATCAGACATTCCGCTTCGCTTCTTCAGCTTCAGTCTAATAGACTGCACCTTAGTCTGATAACTAACGGTCTTACTTTAAACGTTAGGTTTCAATCTTTTATAATTGGTTTTTTGTTAACTTTAATATAAATATATCGTTTCCAGATGTAAGCTCAAAAACAAAAGCCAGATTTAAAATTAATGTTTGTTTGTTGGTATTTTATGCGCTGTCGTATCGTTCATCAGATCGTCATGAAATTCTACATACACGCTGCCAGGGATACCAAAAAAGACATAGGGTAGCTTTCCTCTAGAAGCAAAGTATTTACTGTTCCCACGGGATGTAAAAATTACATTTAAATGAGCGAAGCCACCGGCAAAACCTACTTAGCACTAAAAATTCCATGTTTGTATATACGAGTACTTGAAACATACTTTGGGTGTTACAGAAATAAGATTTAATTTAATAAATTCTTATTTGCTTTGATTTTATTTGTATTGTCGAACTTAATATCCGTAAGTTCTGTGCACACCAGAAAGTGGCTGGAGAGTGCTTTACTTGACACACCCATATTATGCTTTCTTCATCAGTTAGGATATCACGATGTTTGTATACATAACGTGTCAGTAATACCTTTATAGTAATAAAAAGCTATGTTATATCCAGTTATAGAAGGTAAATTACTATATGAACAGGGTAAATGAGTTGGAAATATTATACAGATTTTGTGTCTAATTGTAAAATCTGGCAAAATAGCAAATTCTTAACTATATTTGGTTGATTTGCATTATGAATGCATCAATGAATGAGCAAATTTCTACTAATACAATTGAAGTAACTACCAACCATGCTTAAGTAGGTAAAAGGCACTACAAAGAATATACACATATTACAAAGAACATAATTATGGAGGTACTCAGAGCCAGCAAAGAGAAGGAAAAGTCTCTTGTCCTTCGTTTGCTTTTCAGTTGAGTATATGTCAAATCTGTAATCAAATTAATTTATACTTACATTGGATTCGGTTGGTAGTCCTTATAATTTTCTAATTTCTCATATCAAATTAATTTTTATAAACATTGGAAGATAATTAAAATCTCGTCTCGACCTTACCTTTGAAGCTTCACCTTATTAATTACTGCCTTAGTTTAATATTCCCTTTTATATTTAAATTTGAGTCTGTAGCGCAATTACTTTAATTGCTGTATTCTTGTTTTTACTTTATTCTTGAAAAATATCTTATAATTTTAATGAACATGAATAAATCTTATGTAAATATGATTGAAATGATTCAATATTTGTAAGAAGGCGTTTAGCACACGCCATTTCAAGTTGCCTAAGCTGGCTGTGAAGTAAAAAATAAATTGTACTATGTCTTGATAATAAATTATATTAGCCTGCAGACTGACCACGTGAACGTAAAAGAGACAATTCGTTTGACTTTATTCGTCGTCAGCAGACAGACAGCTCAGCAACAGACGACATGTAGTGTTAATATGTTAACTAAGAGAGTGACTACTCCGGTTGATGGATCCCATTTAGAAATTACTTTGTAAATACCATAAAGTCACAGATGCAGACGTAACGGCAGGCGACAGACAAGATAACTTTTCTATTTTATTTCAATTGTTTTTAGTAATAGATCAGAGAAGCGTAAAGTCTTATTCGTATCCTCTTTCGCGTTGAATCGTAAGAATTTATTTGCTACTGACTTTCAATTACTTTGCATGAATTTTGTCGTGAGCCAGGTTACGGCACGTATGGGCCAGCTCGACCGGAGTGATAACACGGGCCTCAAGCAATGCGTTGTGTTTCGCCGAGAGAGAGGTTTAGGGATGTAACGGAGGTGAGCTTGTCGGAACCGGAATCGGAATCAGAGTTTTTAACCGTCACTTATCGGAATCGTTAAAAACGTAATAAAAACATAACCATAATACAGTAATCAGTCTCTTTAATCAGACAATACACATACCATACATAGCTACGATAGCTAATTTCTTAGTTTTAAATATTATTGAGTTATTTAAAGACATTTCTTGTTTCTGTTCTTTGAGTTGAATTCTCAGTGAAAACTGAATTTAATTAATTCGTCGTATTCGGTAATACGTAAAGCCTTTAATGCAGGAGTTATACCCAGTGCAGCCAGGTGTCCCGATTTTCAGGGGTCTGGTGATACGTCCGAATATATCCTTGATTGGGACGCCAAATGTCCCGATTTTTCACTATCCTTAGTCTGTACTTTGATTGATAGTTTTGACAGGAATAACGCATTTATCTGTATGCTGTTACTACATAAAATATATGTGTTTTGGTATTACATGTAAAGCGCTTTAAAAGTCCTTCACGACTTAGCATAGGTCCATATCGTTTCGATTTTCGACCTTCGTTATAACTCCGATTCAATTTAATCGGTACCAAAATCGAAATCGGAGATTTAAAATCAATCGGAAGTTCTGACCTTTCGGAACCGAATTCTAAGCTTCGTAACATCCCTAGTGAGGTTACTTGAGGCCTGGGGCCTCCAATAAGGGTTTCTCGATAACCTACAATCACATTAAAATAAATAACGTCATACGCTTCTTAAATGTATGTCCCTTTTGGTGGGTAATTAGGGCTCGACATGCCTAAAAAATAAGGCACCAATCCAAGAGCTTAAAAATTCATATAATTCTTATAAAACTGCCCTTCCTCGCGAATAAATACGCTAGCCAATTTAGGATGTTAAGCTTAATTTTTACTCCTTTTCGTGGCTGCTGATCCAATTTACTACCAACCCGAAAGTCCTTAACTGATAAAGGCCAATTTTACACTACTTTGAACGAGCTTATCACGAATCTTATTAAAAAAGAAGCGTTAAAGTACATTTATGTAGCGGTGGGGCAATCTAGCTCGGTAAGTAGCAAAAAGTTCTATATCGATGCGTTATTCAAGAGGTACATGAGCCATCAGCGGCGGAGGATCGTTTGCATCTAATCTCAACAGCTTCCGCGACCCTTGTGCCTTTGCGTTGACCCGGGGGACATACTGACATTACAACCGTTCTAAACTTGTGTTTAGTAACATTTTTGCTTACATGACTAGTAAATAAGCTTTGTAGAAGTATGTGATGCACCGATTTGTTCGTTACTACATAGGTCATGAACATGTTGATGTAGAAATGAAAGTAGCTCAGAAAGTTGAATGTCGTTGTCACACATTGTAACTTGTAAGTAACAAACCGCTTTCTGGAGCTTGAACAAGAAAGTCTAGACTACAGTTTAGGTAACTCGTACCTACATACTTTGTCAACCTGTACACTGGTACAATCTAATTGCTTCATTTATTTTAGAAATTGTGCATATTAAGTTAAAGCTACTAAACTAAAAAGATGACAACAGCAGTATAATAAAATAAGAAATTGGGACACTACCTTAAAAAATGTAAACGAGTACATGTATCAACATCACTTATCTATTCTGACCTATTTTTGCAAAGGCCTGCATAGATTACGAAGTTCATTTCTATCTTAAAATATATGAATAATAAAATACTATTAAACTTGAAAGTAGTATTATGTTGGATTTTATATCTACTTATATTTTCGGAGTTTAAATTTATACCTATTCTTTGTAATAAGTAAACACACAGTAACCATGTATATGCGTATGACGTCATGAGTTCCGTTCCGTTCCGTCCGTTCCGTGCCGATTTGCGCGACATAACTTAAATGCATTTAAGTCATTTAAAATGGTTAAACACAATAAGCGTATTGCACAACGATAAATTTGCCACTAAACATTCTGTCATGTTTAAGAAATTGTCAAAGTTAATTACTGAAAATCGTCTATTTAATGGCGCTAAACGCGTTTAAGAACAACAGAAATGTCAGTCGGTATTGAATTTCATATTAGGTTAGTTTATTTTTGGGTCGATACATACAAATATAATCGAAATATTTCGAATATTATATTATATTCTTTTTGATGACCCATATTGAATTTTATTTTTGACATTTGACTAAGCAACAACAACGAGTTTTGTTTTATGCAAAAATATGCGTATGTCATTGATAAATTCAAAACAAAACAATCGTCATGACGTGGAACGGAACGTAGACACTGATTTTCCGACCTCATAAACATTTTAACTAAACAAGCCTGCTGTAGTCTTTGTGCAAGAGGGCACTAATTATGTTTGAGTAAAACATGTTTATGCGTTTAATTGCATTTAACTAATTTTGTTTAGTAGCTACTTAAATAAAATGTCGCGCAAGCCTAAGACGTTATATATTTGATTCGCGTTTGGTTTCTTGATCGTTAGAAGATTAAATTTAATAAAAAGCAAAAAAGAGCATATCGATCATAGAACCCATTTCGAAATCTGTAATGTGGTGTTCAATACACTCATTATGTACATTCTTAAAAAGAAAACGTAAAACATTAGAGTCTTTTCGCCGTTTTTACATTTAAATGATCCCCCATTTCCGTTGACATATAGCATAAGAGGTATGTTTATTACGCACCATTATAAATTGCACACGCAAAATCATCCTTCTTTGTTGTATTCTTTATACCATATACAGGAAAAGAATATACATAATATATTATACACACATATACCGTTGGCAGGTAACATTCAATATGATGTCGTTCAATAAGATGAGGACTGTTTGCAGCCATTTGTAATATCTTTTCCGTTTTTCTCATTAAACCTTGTTCTAAACGTGAGTTTGTCATTAGGCAAAAAAAATACTGTTCCTTCCTCTAAGATCCTCGACCTGTAGGGACAAGCTCAGGATATCTTCTGATCAACCAGCTTTGGATTCTTCGTCCACACAAATCTTCTGTTGCATCAATTTCAATTGTTTGTCCACATTAGAATAGATTAGATTATTACAGGTTTTTTAGGACCACACTCATCCCCCGAAATGTATAAAATGTATAAACATTAATATAAAAGAACTAAACATTAATTACAGTAACAAAGAAGTTAATTAAAAAAAAATGTTTGCTGACTACTTTTAGATTTAACCCATCCTAATTTGAAATCGAATGGGTCCACCCCAGATCACCATATTATTTTTTATATTATGCCATAATGTCTACAATCGTTTTAGTATTTTTTCACAAGTTAAGTAGTTGACTTCCAACCTTCTTAACTTGTGAAACTTGTGACTTTCTTCACTCCACCGCTATTGGATTTCCGAAAACAAAATTATACTAATTAAATTTTGGTAAGTCTTTTTTGATAGAAAAAGCATTAATACTGCAAATTATTTTCCTACTAAGTATTATGCAAAAAAGTCAATATTGTAACTTTAGATATTATGCCAAAGAAGGGAATACCCTTTTCAAGTAACTGGTTGACACATATTATATGTTATTGACGGTCCCTTCCCTATTTGGATCGCAAAGAACTATGATTTATTATTTTGATTCTTATTTGCTTTTCATTGAACGTGGAGGTGCGAGCTGCGTGTGTATTGTGTGTTATTTGAAATCCGAATAAAGCATTTTATCAGATCTCTCTCTCCTCTAAAGTTACAACGTTTTTTTGCCTTCTTTTTCCATTTTCATTCTAGTACGTGTAGCGCGACATATGTTTCAAAACTACAAAGGGGTCCGATGCTACATACCTACGCAAAAGTATATTACAGTTAAAGCACTAAACATAATTAAAAAGAAACACGCTTGTGGCACATCATAATATTATTTAAAGAAAAAGGTACCTAGTAACAGTAGATACGAAGTTATTACAACTCATAAATGCTAGAAGTTTTCTTTGTTCTACATATTACGTATATTGCTTTTATTACGTAGTTTTGACAATATCCGTAATAAGTTGTCTATAAGAGATCTCCGTAAGTGATGAAACCGTCAATTGTTATAGTTACATGTTTGTAGCATGTCTGTACATATTATAAAAGTACATCAACCTGGTCGTTAACTTAGCGAATTATTCTTCGCCTTAAGTCAACCGTAAACGCTGCTTTACACATATTTTCTTTTCCACCCTTAACCTCAAGACGTTGTTTCTTAATTTCACCTATCATTACAAGTTGGGGACGCTGGTATATCGTGCCCCAGTAGCTCAGTACTTGGCCTAGGTAGGTTCATATACATATATCCTTTCATACTAGTGTGAATGCGAAAGTGAGTACGTTTGTTTGTTTCGTTTTCACGTCGTTAGGGAGTGACGAATCGACGTGTTTTTTTGCGTGAGCGTAGTTAAGGGACCGGGGTTTGACATAGGTATACTTTTTATCTCAAAGTTCCCACGAGACAAGCTAAGGCGCAAATGAAACCGCGGTGCGCCTCTAATAGGTAGTTATATAACATTCTTTCGACGTCTACAAGAGCTCTTTGATCTTATACTGACTTACTAGCGAACTTTAACAAATTCTATTGGTTGTCGTTTTTGTCTTTCCAAAGGTTGGCCATAAGAACTTGGAGACCTTCTGCATCCAGCCTATGCCGAGCAATTCAATATTCAATAACAACACTAAAAAGACACCATTTTATTAAAATTCAGACTGATTTATACGTGCTATGTATGTTAAATCTATCTTCTTTCCGTGGCTCTACTCGCGTGAATATTACACTGAAATAATCCACTTACCAACCGTTCTAATTTCTATTTTGAGTAGAGTAGATTGTTACTAATAATGGTTTGACAAAAACGTCCAAATAACAATTAATTTCGTTACAGCTTTGTTTCAAACAACTCACGCTTTCGAAAAATCAGGATTCACAGGCTGATCTCTGTTGCCATGTGGAGATTTGTTTATCTCAGAGTCATGCTGTTCTGGTTCCCCAAAGGGACGAAATCATTATTAATATTGAACATTCAATTAATTATTTGGCGCTTACACCTTGCGTTATCGATTTCTACGTTTCCAGGTTCTTTAATACCGGACTTTAAGGGAATCAGACATGGAGTAGAAGCAATGCTTTTCCTACATCGTAATGATATTAATAAAAATTACAATGTCAAAATTTAAAAAATCGAGCTATTAACTTCCGTATTGAGCTTTTGCTTTAAATAAATACTTCTACATATTATGTACATATTATTATATTTCTTTTTTCCTGGAATCAGAATATCTTAAAAAGGTTTAATGTCGTATTTTAGAAATAACATTTAAGTAACAAAACTAAAATCGCATATATCACAGCCACATTGTGTTTTTATTCTGTCTAGTTCAAAGTGTCATGTCGGTTCGGTAAAGACGAATGAAGCGAAACAATCCGTCGTTCGCAACAAGTTAACGGACTCGTATAGGGTGGCTCACATTAATCAACAAGATGGACAATCGCACAAGCGCCTTACCAAATGAGATGTATCCACACTGAGGGATTATAATCTTGAACTATCATATCAAAACGTACACTTAACTCTACGGTAAATTTATTTTAAGCCCACTTCCTTTGAAACGTTGTTCTACTCACGAAGTTAAATAGCATGAAACATTAACATCAACATCATTGAATACGTAATTAGTGAAAATATTTGTGTGTAGTATATACTGCGAAACTTTAAAGCCAGTGTTAAATCATGTTTCATGCCTCCTTACAGAGTGTTTCTCTTTTAAGATAAGAATAGGCTATTACTCAACAACGACCGTAAAGCTGGGAACACGCATACATTACTCGTTATGTTTATTATTATTGTGTACTATAACAACATGAGTTGTAAGTGCTGGAACTAAGTAAAACCCTACAATATATGTTTAACTAATATTTATACTTACATGACAATTATACCGGGTCTTATGTTTAATATTGGTATTGTCACCACCTCACCAATCTACGTCATCTATGTGCAATTCGTTGTAAACGTAGGACATTAAAGTGATGCTGTTAATTAATAATGGCAGCTGTATAGGTTATGGCAGCTAGGTGATAATTTATAGGAGGGTATTAGTCAAGGCATCGATTTAAGGTGTGGAGTATAACACCCAGGTTTCTGTTGTAGTAAGAGCGTGTCTTTCTTGAGTCCATCAGTCTGACTTGTACTTGAATAAAAAGAGAGATCCAGAGTAGGTGCATAAGCTTCGTCATGTGGCTAAACGCCTAGATGAGTAGTACAAAAAACAAAAGCAGCTACTTACTACTGTCTTTTTTAGTAAAATTTAACGATTAAATTATTTTGCCACCGTGGGAAATATAGAATTGGTATTCGCTATGTAACAATAATCATAGCTACCATAACATTGTTCTCACATGTGTACCAGTAACAGACTAACGACGTCTGTGTGCCTACGGCTAGTGCCGTAGTCCGTCTCATTTATCGTCCGCGACGGGTGGGCGGCTCGCCTCTTCACTAAATGATAGATGGTCTCTTTACACATCACTCACACTTGTAACGTAAAACAGATTCCGTCTCGACTTATACCGATAGACATTCTGATGAAATCTGATGTTATGCTTTGAAGTTGGGGAATAACAGGGGCACAGGTGTTTCTTACACCAATGTTTATTGTAATTAGGCTGGCAACATTATTGTGAGGCCACAATACAAACATACAATACAGGCTATATTTTATGATACCGTATTACATATACCTGTTTAGATATGGTTACTTGCACCTTTATTCATAAACTGAATTAACCCAAAATTTCAATTTTGTGGAAAATCGCATTTAAAATTGGACATGTTTAGATTGACGACTTCAAAAAATCAAAATGAATAAAAAATGGATTGGGTCAATACAATAATAGATATGTGTAGCGTAATTAATGAAGTATTGGAATAAGATAGAAAATTATACTATTACAATCAAGGATCCACCTTAAAGAAGAGTTTAAAAGAATTTCGTACTTAGGTATTTAACTTTTCACTAAAATATGTAATGGAATAATTTTAATGTAAACGGAGTATCTGGAAATATTGCAGTTTTATATTAAAGTTATCTTATAAAATCGTGAAATATTCCTAATTAATATTTTCTTAACTTTAATTCTATAATATTAAATAATTATCTGATACTAAAATAAAATAAAATATTTAGGTTTATTTCACTTTGTTATGTATAGGTCTTGAATGGCTCATTACTGAATTCGCTCACTTTACCGGTATCGACATGTACGCCAATGTACGCGCGAGTTAATCAAAAACGACGATCTTTTATTTCTGTCATTTTCATTAGTATCGAGTCGGCTATTGGATTGTACGTATTCTACTGGCGATGTTAATTCGGTTTTTGTTGAAAACTCGAAAAACGTAAATTTTGACTTAATTCGGTTTATGATTAAAAGGGTGATGTACTAACAATACGGGTTACGAATAAATCTGGTACCAGGTTAGGTAACTCTAACAAAAATAAATGTTTGTATAACGAGATTCATATTTGATGCTAGAAAGTGAACCGAAGCCTTTTTTATTTTGGTTTATTTTCGTTCAACGTCACATTTATGGTGCATTTACGCAAATATTATTTTTTCTGTACAGCCAATATACCAAATATACCATCATTTATTTATTATTGTGATTTTACTCATACGTTATAAATCAATTGTGTCATATATGTGTGATATATGTATAAGATCTATATGTGTCAATTGGATTATTATTATATATTAGGTATTATCTTTCTATCTATCTTTTTGTAGTCAAAAAAATTATGTTATTTTTTGATAACCTTTCTGCAGTGGCGTAACAATAGGGTGGCAGACCGGGCAAAATGCCACGGGCCCCCAGCTCGAGGGGGCCCCCGGGCACCAAAGGCCCCAAACACAGGAGGCACTTATTAAAAAATGTATTAAAAATTTTTTAACTTTGTATTTAATCAATATAAGTTATCTAACTTAATAAGCCTAATATAATACACGAGTTAGAAAATAACGACCAAGCGCGTGTCAGACACACACATCCGATGAATTAGCCACGGGCCTCAGATTGTATAGTTACGCCACTGCCTCTCTGTCTATAATTTTGTCATGTTTCGTTAAATAGTTTAAAACTCCAAGTTGTTAGTGATGTCTTCTACTTCTTTTCAATATCATAACTCAGACCTGCAAAATGTTTTTGTAGTTATCGTCAATAGCGATCATATGACAGTGGAGACGGGGATAAACTTTTCTTTTTCTGACTTTGGTTAGACCTACGGATACATACATAGATAGATAAATATTCTATTTATCTCTACATCTCTCTAAATACTCTATTATAAATCTACTACTACTATTTTAAAAAAGGTTATTTTAAAAACGAATTTAGAAAAGCTTTTCCAGCTATTCTCAAATGATCGCTTAACAACGAGCCATATTTTCATTTTCTTTTCGTAAAATGCATTACTTTGGTCACCCTACAGAATTGATTTGCCCAAACATGGCTGGGCGAATCGTCAAACGTTAAGCTTTGAACGATATGGCGGGTATTAGACAGGCAAATCAAGAAATGCCGGCATGTCATGACCTGCCCAGACATGTCGCGATTCTCCTACGACATAGATACGTAGAAATCTACGAAAAAGATAAAATAACGTTATCATAATCCGACTAAAGTTTTCTAATTTTATACTTAGAATAATGGTAAACAAGCATTTGGCCAAGGTCTGAGGGTCATGTTGGGTATTTGTATACATATGTCTATTACTCAGGTTGTCTCAAATTTTGACCACCTAGAGGTATGTCAACAATCACCATTATCTATAGTAAAAGTCATAGGTAGTTTACACATCTTTCAGAACGGGATATACTCCTGTTAATAATGATATTATTAACTTAGGGGATTCCAAGTACCAAGGCAATTTATGTATGTTACCATGAGCCAGTAATTGTTTGAAAAGAGAGAAAGTAGTTGCATCCCACTTGTATACACAACTGGAAAACTCCTAGCGTGTTTAAAATTCTAAAATATTATAAATTGTATTAATTCTACCTTGTTCACATTAATTGTTATTGATTCCTAGAACATTAATATAATTCACGTCTAAGTTTTATTGAAAATCATTTTCCACCTACGTATTTGCAATTATCTATCTATTTTATTTACATATTAAAGCAATTTGTAACGTCATTAAAAATGTATAAACGTTCAGAACTGTTGGTGGGCTATATACCACATAATAGCAGACATTCAAGTCTTAATCGTCATCTCAATTAACACGCTCTCCCTGTTCTACTTACTGACATGTTTAATTGCTGTTTACTCTGTGAATGAAGAATCACCAAGTCATCGTGGTGTATGTTAAGGGACATTCACAAGTTTGGTTGATCGATGAGAAAACATTCACTACAGCACCTGCACATCGCTTCAAAAATTCAGAGTATTTTTTTGAAGTTAAAACTTCTTTAGCGGCGTTGGGCACTTTTTGAGATGGGTAAAAAATGTTAAACTCGCGCCAGGACACGTGACTCTGATCGAAAATGTGTCCGAGGTTCATATATTAAAAAGAAAAAAAAATTATGACGAGTTTCTTATATTTACATGTACAGCGTCAGACGTCAGACATGGAGAGGGAGGGAGAGAGGGAGGGGGGAGGGAGGGAGAGAGTGAGAGAGAGAGAGAGAGACTCCCGCACTAGGAATTATTCCTATGTCGTGAGGGACTTTACAAACGTATAAACAACGGACACAAAGAACACCGAGACTCGGGATAACTATCTGTGGATCACACAGATTTTAGTCCTGTGCGGGAATCGAGCCCACAACTACGTTAACCATTGCGCCATCCGTGCAGTCAACAGTCAACTAATCAGTGTGAGAACTACCTATCATCGCTCGATACAGGATCAGAAGTTACAAAGTAGTTTATTTAAGTATATCAGCTATTTGTCAAAGTCGTCACGAAGTAACTGCAATAACATCAAAAAGAACACACGATTTTTGCACTGTCGAGAATGATATTAAATTCTGTGGACTAAAATAAAACTCTGGAGGAACACAAAATATGGCCTTCTATAGTTAGGAGTTACTTCCCCGGTCGGCTTTTGTTATAAATTCTTTATGATATATTTTCGGTACCTAATTAATGTTTTTTAAATTTGATGGGGTTAATTAATAACCAAACGATTCACGTTTGATTTGATGTAATTTACGAATCTTGATTTTCTTGTAGATCAGTAATGTTACGGAAGTGGGTACGGGATTGGTAGAAAAACGACGACCTCTCTATCAGGACGTTTTATATATACACATACACACCGACTGAATGACGTGTGGATATTGACGGCGTAGCTCTAATGTGGTTCTCATTGACGTAGCTATTTCGCGATTTAGCTTCGGCCTCGCCCTTGCTGATTTAGCACGTCCACTGGAACACTTCAGTTCAACTCCGCAGTGAGCACTCACCGAACGTTCTTGCACTGCTCTATTGCTTGATCTTCCCTTTTCCTCTTTCATTTGCTTCCGTAGACATTATTGCCTGCGGCTCGTAGAGGTATCCCAACCTACCAGAGTCGTAATTTCGATAGTCTTTCGATCTTATTTTCGTTCTTCATTTCGATCTTATTTTCGTTCTTCATTTCGATCGTCTTCCTTTAGATAACTTCCGAAACTCTTAGAAGGTCAAGAACATTCCAAAAACCAAAATTTGCCGAGACACGAAAAAGGAGATTCTTAATGACACACATCAGCGTAGCCGCGAGCTTACAATGAGGTTTCAGACGTAACAGTAAAAAGTGATTCCAAAGTTACTATCTCTTTAACTAATTTATTTTTAAAGATATATCTGTAATTTTCTTTGTATCGTTACTTTCCAACCAGTGATAAAATAACTGTAGCTATTCAGTTTAAAAATAATCAGATTTATGAGCGCCCCTATTTGTTCGGCACTTAAACGACAAGCATAAATAATTATATATCTACTTCAATAAGAATAAGAACTTCTATTTAAATACTAGAGGCCAATGAATGATGATGCTCATTCTGAGGGTTATGTAAATAGTTTACTAGTTTCTTACTTATCACTACACACACAAGTTTCACCTATTCTTGAAAAGATGTTTGAAAAAGTGAATTTAATTAAAAGTTGACAGCATAGTCAACAATGAGGCCGCATTTATGACTACTTCAGCTACAGCAACAGCGAGGCGATGCCTCCATGTAAATAACACGTCATCACGTCGTTTTATGGAAAATCGCCATCGATGATGCCCTGCAGCCGCTGCAGACCTTTTTCCTGGTTTCCAAAATACTAAAGTATAAAAAGAAAATCTGTTTTACAGGAGTTATCTAAAAGTGAAGGATACGCGCAAAAAAGTTTTATAGGTATGAATGTGTTAAAAACCTAATTTAAGTCTTCACAGCTTGAATCTTAACACAATTTTGTGTATTGTTCTTACTTAAACTATTTTAAAGCAGTAAATGATGACACAATAAATTAGTGATAAAGATTTCACTTACGCTCTTTATGTATGCTATTGTAAGTGAAATCACTTATGCTTATAACTACATATATATATCAAGGTGTGTCATAAGCCGTAAAGTTTGCGTGATATGCAGGTAGCATTCGAGCACGCAACTTGGCTTGATGATAAACGGTCACTTTACAGGTGTTTCACTTACATATTCCCGTGCATAAATTGATAAAATATTGCTAAGAGACGGAGACGAAGAAGTTTTTGTCGAATTTGTGGTGAACGTTATTTGACTAGCTAACTAATTCGCCAAATAAATATGATTCTTAATTTAGGTTTTATGATTATATGATGAGTGTAAATCCTTTATTCAGGTTAGAGTACCTCACAACAATTGGTTGGTCAACATAATCCTAAGATTTTCTCTTAAACCCTGCTTACCTATGTGTATCGTTGCTTGAATTCCTTATTAATGGTATATAACTACAATGCTGATAATAATGTGGAGTCGTAATTAGGTAGAACACTAATTTTTCTTTGACAGAGTGTAATAAGTTTGCGTAAAAACAATTATAGACTTATCTGGAAAGAGAAAAGACAGTAAATTCTGACATTTCTATTAAAGTTCCAACTGAACAAAGAAAGACAATAAATAGATGGAACATGAATTTCAAAGTTAATTGGATTCACAATGTACCTTCTATTTAAATTTTCAAAGACGAATATATTTATTTCGATTAGCTCCAAACAATTTGTGATTTAGTTCTCTATAAATAAGTATAATTCAAATAAATCTGTAGGCAGTATTCTGTTTTTGTGCCGAACACATGTGTACCAAATATTAAAGCATCAGAAGCGTGTGATTTCATAACGACATTTTGTTCTTCAGACAAGCGTGAACATAATATATGAAAGGTCCGAACAACTATGTGAGTGCTTCTACTAGCGTACCAGATGTTGCGATTCCCGAGTACAAAAAAGAAAGATATGCGCCAGGAAATGACTGTCAGCATCGTTCACTGGTCATAGTTTTTCTAATGCCGGTCTACATATCCGTATGTGGAAATAATTCACTCCCAGTTTGGATAAAGCATTCTCTAAGTGCAAATAAATACAAATCTTATTTTTTGAAGCAAGTTAATCTCAATCGTTTGTTACTAAATGCATACCTGTCTGCTTGTGCTGTATAGTTTGTCTCTAAAGGGATGCTATCCATGAGAGATTAAGCAAACCGCAATTTTGTAATCAACGCGGGGAGTTACACTTATTGTGTTTACATTGCATCGTATATTTGCTTAGGACGAAAACCCCTACGCCTTTACAGAGTTAATTGCGATTGTGAAAGTCCAGAATATTACATATTATAACAGCGATGTACCATCACACATCAATTCGTTTAGGTTATTTTCGGTCACATGTTGTTTCACAAGATGTTTCTTCCAAATATGGAATAACGCCGCTCTTCAGTCTATTTCCATTCAATGTTTAAAGTATCCTGTCAACTAAATGAGTTTACCATGACAATGTTTGTCGTGCGTGCTATTTATAGATATAATACTTGTTATATGTATCAGAGTAAATGTGATATAAGTATAGTGTCGGAGAGTATTGACTTTGTACTAATCTATGGTGTTTGTGTAGCTGAGCTGGGGGACTATGATCCGAGACGCCATGGTTCCAGCTACGTGTCAGAATTCCGGTTTCTGGCTCACCAGACTCCTGAGCTTGAAACGAGAGCTGCGGAAATACACCGTACCCTAACGTAAGTCTATGAATGTCTATGTTGAATTACTTAGTTACAGTTTCCGGCTGTCTCGGTCTTCTTAAAATAGATTAATTCATTATGAACTTACGTGTTCAGCATGAAGAAGTCCTTTCTGTTATAAGTTGCTCTTATTGTATTAAGTAACCGACAAAAACTGGCGTGAAATTAAGGCGCAGTTTCACGCCGAAACGTCGCAATCCGCCCGGAAATGAAACTTCGTCGCCTTCTCGCCTAATTGAATGAATTTTTTAACTGCGCAAAGATGCAGTCTGCGGCTGTTGACGCCTCACAATGCCTCAATTACATGCAAATTATGTGTACCTACCTACTTAACACCAAGTGAGGCGTAGCTTAGGGCGGGCCGGGTCACAACGCCGCGTGGATTATTCATTGTTGCTTAGCCTTTTGTGGTCTGTCGTGCTAAAGTCCCCATTAATTAAGGATAAAAATTTAATTGTAAATTAACTCTTTTTGAAGATTTTTAATAACCGTTTTTTACAGGGGTATATCACCAGCCCAAGCTGAATTAAGTTACCTAGATAAAGTGAAATGGCTCGATATGTACGGTGTAGACCTACATCCAGTTTTGGTAAATACAGCTTTTCATAAGTCCATAATTTTTACAGCTACTTATAGTCATATGTGTAATATTAAACGATGTCCTTTTTTCGACAGGGCGAAGACAGTGTAGAGTATTTCCTCGGTCTGGCGCCAAGTGGACTTTTACTTTTACGCGGAAAACACACAGTTGCGAACTATTATTGGCCGCGCGTCTCCAAACTTTATTACAAAGGACGGTACTTCATGCTTCGTGTGGCTGATAAAAATGTAAGAAATAAGTCTTATTAAAAAACACAACCAAACAAAAGAATGTGAGTTAGACAAATACGTAAAGATCAAAATCGGACGCCTTACTTGACCCATTTCTCGTTTCGGATCACAGAGAGTGATAACGGGCGCACTTTGAATAGTAGTGCAAGATAGAGTCCACCTTGCGCCGCTTCCTTGAAAGACATTCGTAGGCAGGCAATTACAGATAAGTCGCGTACAAGTGAGCGCAGTATTTACAGCGCTGTGGGCGCGGTGATAACGCGCAGACGCTCGCCACGCTCAACCCTGATTTACCGCCAAGCGCCACCAACCACCATTTAATTTCTATTTTAACAGAACCTATAGGTTTAATTTTTATAGCATTTATATTATTTGAGCCCGCCTATTTATAATGGTTTATTTGTTGACTATCTATTTGACTAGATGTGAACTAACCACTAAACTATATATATATAACAAGGGTTTAATAGCCACTAGTTGAGGAGGACTGCCTGGACTGAATATCACGGCCCCTACACTACAATACACATTTAATAGCTATATTATTCAGATTGTAGCAATAGAATTTTCATTTGGGTCACATTTTCGTCAAACAGTATTTATTGTAATGTTTATTTTTACTGAAAAAGTGTTGTATAAAATAAAATTAACATAACTTCGTTCAATATTTAAATACTTGATGATAACGTTTCTTCACGGAGAAAATCTTACTTCTTGATACATTTTGTTTAAGTTCAAATCACCAATATTTGCAAGCACTGTATGTCGAATCTTTCTGCAACTTTGCTATATATGTATAGAAGCCAATGACAATAAAAACATCTTAGATAGAAGCAGTTAATATTGACAATCACACTACATTACTTATTGAACGAAATGTATGAAGATTTTTGATATTTGAACTTACAAAGTCGATCTTTTCTATAAACGAGATACATTCTTGACGGTGCGGCTTAAGATTTGGTTACTCTTACCGTCTTTCGATATTACGAAATACCAGCACATAACCTTCAAAATATTATTTTGAAAACATTTTCTTTCGAACCTCATCGATCCCATCCCTTGTCCGGGAGCCGATAATAAGATGGTAGCTTACTAGCTCCCAAAGCCGCCGAATGCTTCAAATATAATTTTATAGAGTACTTCAGTGGATTTCGGGTAGAAGTATTACTTACAGAAAGGATCTTGTCTAATATTAAATAATTTTAATAAAGCCTTATAGGTACTTGTGAGCCTTGAATAGTTGAAGACTACCCTTTTTATACTTGTATGAAGTATGCTATAAAGTTGCCATTTATTACCTTAGAGATAATAATAATATTTTGTGACATATTTGGAGTATGGGTTCCTGCAAAAAAAGGCATTAATACACTTTACAGAGTTGGCAACGGACACTACTGGTGTTGCAAATGTCTATGGGCTAGGGTGATTACTTGCCCTCAAGAGAGCTGTACTGCTTACTTGCCATTTCTGTGTTATTAAAACATATAATATAAGACAGACAATTAAAAAAAAATTAATTTAAAACACAACGTTTCAAATATACGGCTGTACCTATTTGTTTAGAATGATACATCTACATACGGCTTCGAGTCTCCGACGAGGTCAGCATGTCGTCATTTATGGCGATGCTGTTCAGACCACCATACATTCTTCCGGATGCAGCAGACTTCACCGGCTTCAGCCGATATCTTCGCTTTAGGAACCAGATTAAGAAATAGGTACGTTAACAGCGCTGAAATGAAAATGAAACTTGTATTTTTACTTTTGCTGTTGCATATTTCTGGTATTCTTGTTAACCCAATATGCACTCAGTATTGTACTATCCTAAGTTCTATCCTGCCTCCTTTCCTAGCATCTCTTACTTGCTACAAAAGATATATTATGGTTACACTCATGCATACATTACCTAAGCTTTCACAAGCGGTTCCTGTAAATACCAAGATACCACAAATACAACGCTGTACGTACTTTTGAAAATTATGATAAAAAATTGTTTTTTTTTAATAGTGGAAGATGTGCAAGACCGCGTCCTCCGCCTACGTTCACGCGGACCCCGTCTCGACGCATTGCCCGTCCGTCCCACGCTTCGCACGCCTCACTTAATGACGGTATTCAGTGCCTAATTAGATTAACATGCACATAAACAGCCTACATATTGTTTTCGTGTTAGTAAAAGAGTCTTTCTTTTATAAAATGCCAGTAAAACTCAATGCCATTTTTTTAAATTGTCTATTTCAGTACCAAAACTAGAAGACTTGAGAATAAAAGACTGCCCTCCAGAAATAAAACAACCTACCTCAGTACATCGACCTAACTCGTAAGTTCAAATTAAGTTTATTTTAAAGTTTACTATTCTAATTACTTTGTCGTGATCCTAATAGTTTATATTCACAACACTGGTTCAGGATGAGTGGCGAAGTAGTCCCGGGTTGTGAACCTACCACTGTCGGCGGTTCACCTCGGTCGACTCGCTCGGCACCTACTCGACGCGGACTGTACTCTGCTTCCCCCACCGCGACTCGGCCGCCACCAGCTCCACGTCATCGCTCGGCCTCTGTCGACTCACAGAGCTCCAACGACTCTCGCTCTAACCGCAAGTTAGTTTCTCATAACTTATTTCCGCTCCAAATGTTCCTACTCGATGAATAATGACAGCCACTCTTTAACTTTGCAACTAAAATTCAAAAATCTATTACAATAACGCGACAACTTTTATTAGCGTCCATTTTTAACAGTCCGCCATTTTCCAAATATTCTTTTAGGAACATACATATATAAAGCCAAACGCGACCATTTTAAAAGTTATTTGTTTTGTAAGAAATACGGGAGCTTTAATTATATTTTTTTAAATGTAGACATAAACATCGGTCACGGAGACAGCAGTCGGACGCAGAAAGTGAGCTTTCACGAGGTTCAGGACGTTCAGGAAAGAGGCATAGACGACATCGTTCGAAACACAAGCATGAATCGGGCTCAGAGCGGGACGATTCGCAGCCAGAGGCCAAGTCAGTACAAGAATTTGGAACAGTGTTCTTTCTCTATTTGACTAATAATGTGGTTTAACACACAATATTAATTACAGAGAATACGAACTCGTCGATTCAGAATCTCAGTGGAAGGAAGTATTGCGACAAACTACTATTGGAAGTGGGGTCCAAGTGAGTGATTTAAAAATATTTTTTGTATAACGTTTAATATACCTGAATAAAATATAAACGGAAATTGTAGGTTGCAAACGTACGCCGTTCACAAATGGAACCTGAGACGGGAACACATCGATCATCTCACAGGCATCGAAGGCATAAAAAGCATCGGTATAATCATTTTCTTTCTTTACGTTAATTATTATGCTACTAATTAATTAATAAGTTAGTACTTTTCGTTAATTAGAAGGTAATTTATGTTCAATAATTAGTCTATCGAATGTCCTTTTTAGTTCCCGGTCTGGTTCTCCAAACGAGAAGAAGTGGCTACCTAATGAACTAAAACAACATCTGGAGTTCTCATTAGTCGATACAACTGGCATGACGGAGGAACAACTGAAGGAAATACCATACACTGTTGTTCAAACCAGCCATGCCCGACAAACGAAACTTCGGACCACATCAAAGCATAGGCAGTAAGAATAATACTTGCTAATATGATTCGTATGCACAGGTGTCCTAACTCTCTTGTATAAATATTTATGACATATTTTACACAGGACTGAACATGGATCATTAGTGAGGCGGGAAAAAAGTACCTCTTCCCACGGAAAAATAAATCATGAAAATCATAATCAAGGCTCTCTACGATCTAGTTCGAGTACACTTAGCACACATCGGTCCGTTCACGAGAAACATGGAAGGTATACACAATCCATAAAGTATGTCCATGATTTATTGTGAAAACATGAAAGATTTACGTTATGGGGTTTTGCAGGCGTGTTTATCCGAGCTACGATGAAACTGTCGGACGAGCAAACGATGATTTTCTGACAAACAACGGATACAAAGGGAATGTGACCCCCATTTCAAACAACAACAACCCTTATAGTCCTGTGACCAACAGCAACAGTAACAGTTCGAGTGGAGAACTAATTTCGGGAAGTGCACGCGTTTCGCATGAACACACGGATTCAGGGCTGGGGGCAGATCAGGACTATGCCTATTCATCGGAGAGGTAATTATGCAACGGTTGCATTTATACTGACGTTTAGGTACGTGTAAATAAATATTAAAGATTTTATAATACAAACTCGATCGTAAGTACTTGTTCTATTTTGCAAAGCTATCTTTGTAAAAGAAGATGGCATTTGATATAATATAGAACTCGAAGGATTTACAAAAAGTTGAAAATTAAAAAAAAAATATATATATATTATCATGGATTTCATTACAATTGAATATTCTAGAGTATAAGTAATTGCCAACATGGTAGAAAGTGACCCCTGTTCAAACAATAAATAGCCATTTTTAACAAATTATATACATAGGTATACGTATATTTGAACTTGAAAATATTAACATACCCCATTAATAAAAAGAACGGACTATTTACATGCCTGCGTCAAAATATTTCTCCACATTCACCTTCTGATAGCGTACTCAGAAGGCTGGTAGCATTGATGCAGCAGCAGCGCCAGCACAACCTCAACCACCTGTGCTTGGAAGAAGTAATGATGCGAGGGTGTCGACGCAAGTTGCGTTTCACACCGTAGGTCTTCCACCGCAGTAACGACTTAATTACCTATTAGTTGATCTGGACAAAACTCCTTTCTGTCCTTTCCCATTCGCTCGACTGTTTGTTCCAATTAAACCTAGGTGGGTGAATGTTTAACCACAAATCCGCCATGTACAGCTCGTTTCTATTTGCATATAAAGTGGTTTGTGACTTTTAACTTTGAAACTTTATTGGCAGCAAACGAGTCGAAACTGATGTAAGGCCCATGTCTATCGGGTGCAGGTCGAGCGACAGCGCCAAATGCGGGGCGGGAGGATCTTCACG